>OX457048.1:43559383-43574383 GCA_949752735.1 Lumbricus terrestris
AAGAGAAAAAAGTGGAATGCACTGTTAAAAATATATTGTCTATTCCAGGTATTTATCTTGAAGCTTATGATATCCTTATGACTATAACTAATGGAAGAATTATATGAGTAGTGTTAATTAAGCATAATATCTGAAAATACAATCTGCTAGAACAATGTATCAGCTTAGCGTTATTAATGGTCACTATTGTTAGTTGTGATTGATAAAGTGAAACAGTCTTACCAGTACCATTGTTTTGAATAATGTTCCTGGAAATAGATTAATAACTGACTTGTTTGCAATGTGAAGTGTATTTGAATTATAATTTTTTTTTTAGCTGGTTTGATTCATTTTAGTATTGAGCAAAGATAAACTTAATGTTTAATCAGATTTATAATTTCATTGGATTTGTCTCTATCGTATTTATTGTGTTTTTTTTGAGTGTGGGGTTGTATGCTTTTTTCCCCCAAATAATTCTGTAATAGATGAAACAGACAATTAAAAATT
This sequence comes from Lumbricus terrestris, assembly GCA_949752735.1. Lineage (NCBI taxonomy): Eukaryota > Metazoa > Annelida > Clitellata > Crassiclitellata > Lumbricidae > Lumbricus > Lumbricus terrestris. Next base: position 43,559,870 of record OX457048.1, read on the forward strand.
TTGCTCTTGCTATTAATGTTCAATGTTTATGTCTCTAAATGATGGATGAATACTTTTTTTAAAATTTTAATGTTGAATATCTAATCTGCCAATATTTTCATTGTTGGTCAATGAATGTTCAAAATTGCTTGTAAGCATGCGATTAATGTTTGATGTTAATCTAATTAAGTAACCTAGATGTTGTATTATGTGAACATCATGAAAATGTGCAAATGTATAATAAGATTGCCATCAAACTTCTGAAAAAGGAAACGAAAACAGAGAGAAAAAAGGACAAAAACTGCTGAACAGTTGAACAAAAGTGAATGGACATACGTTAAAATCTTTAAAGACGTCAACAGCCTTTGTAGCTATAAGACGTCGTTAAACTGCTGATTAATAAATAAGAAGCTTAAGTAACACGTGGGGTGTAAATTAAGCGTGGGACCATCACATTATCATTTTAAAACACCTTTAAAACGCTTTTTCTGAAGCGTTATATACACATGAACTCTGTAACGTTATGTAATCGTCTAATCGAACATCTTTTCACCAATCTCTTTTCTTTAGTTGTCTGCATTTTCAAATGCAGTTTAGTATACACGACTTCCTTCGTCATGGTTCTTTGGAGAAAGTCTCTCTCATAATGCGACCCAAACAGTTTTTCTTCCTGCTTCTGACGATTCCTATCAGGGATCTTCTTTCGTCCACCGTTTTCGGCATCTCTTCATTTGTTCTGTATTCCGTTAAACTAATTCTTTCAATTTCTCGCCATGCAAATCCACATCGCAAACGCTTCCAATCTGTCGACATGTTCTTTCCTCATCTGTGAAGTTTCGACTCCGTAGAGCACCACAATCCATATCACTGTCTTAGCTATTCGCTTTTCAGATTCTTATTAATTTAGCCATCTAATAACAGTAATTCCCTTCTTTCATAGAAGTCATCTTTCCCACTATAACTATCCTTCTCTTTATTTCTACATGACACTTTGCTTCACTCGTGATCATACTTCCTGTAGAAAACAGAATTTCCCCAATTGTTCCAGGTTCTTTCCATCCATACATTGATATCCACCGATCTTTCCTTTGCTTATCTTCATATAATTTCTTCGTCTCATCTACGTTTATTTTCATTCCTACTACTCTGAGATCTTATTTAACTTATCCATCATTCATGTAGCTTCTGGGTACCTGTCAGCACTGCCATCAACGAATCTAATCTTAGTGCCTTGCATGGTCAACCTTCCTCCGACTTAAACACCTTCCTTCATCCCTTATATATTGCTTCTCGTATTAATTCATCAATGTATTATTATATCCTATAGAGTATTGGCGAGAGGGGACAGTGGACACCCTTGCTTTACACTTCTGCATACATACATATACAAGTATAAACGTCGCTCATGGTTCACAATGCCATATTATCTGTTCTTCTATCTTTACTATTACTTTCTGCTATGGTGCACGACAGCTGCTGGTTCAGAGTCTTCTGTCTTTCCAATCCACCCCATCTTCTTTTCAAGGCATGTATCAATTTCAATTCACTCTAATTGACTCTATCGAAAGCCTTTTCGTAATTCACAAAGCATACGTAAACTTCTTTCCGCCAGTATATCATCAATGCTCAACGAAGTGTATCTCTTGTGTCCTTTTCCTTACTGAAACCACACTGCAGTTGTCCTGTCCTGCAGACAGACCTTAAATTTGTATGATTTGTTATCGTCCTATAGACTGCATTCCCTTTGTGATGACTATATGGTATACTTTATAATTATAGACACCTAAAAATCACACTATATCAGATTGCACGCAGTGCCGTATATATTAGGATGCGGCTAAACAATGACAACCAACGGAAATTGCCAACACTTTGGTTGTGCCAGTCACAAGACAGAATAAAAAGTGAAGTATAAGCCAATAATCTTCGTTATAAAAAATCTAACCAAGGTCTATTGTTCTCACAACCAGACAGAACAGATACACTAGACACGCAAGAAAAAACAATGGCCTGATCTTTGATGTGGGGAGGGTGGTATTAATGCCTTTGCAAATAGAAACTTCTATTTAGCATAATTTCTTTATGTCCGATGCTACGAAATGCTTGCTTGTATGTGCACTTGTTATAGCGCCCCTTCAAGCTCACTATTCGGAGGCGCTCCCGACTACAGCACGGACACTGCATCGGAGTTTCGCGCTGAAGTGCATGAGCAATTGCAAGTGAAGGCCCAAGGTCCCAACGCGGCGACTTGAGGTGGATTCGAACCTGCAATCTGCCGGCTGCAAGGCAACGAACATACCCACTACACCACCGCGCCCAACAAAAACACACTGGTCCAACCCATTCCAGTGTGCAATCACAGATTATAGTTAAGAATGATTCCACCTCTGCAGTACCTTAACACCTTTTCTAATAATTCAACAGTGCTTATAAATAAAGCCGACCAAGAAGCAATGTAATGTTTTCAACGCGTCTTTATACGCATGGTACACGACGTCATGACAATGATGACATAGGTTGCAATACGACGGATTGGAATACAATACGACACAATACTATACAACACAATTCATACAATACAATGCAACGCAAGACAATATAATAATGCAAAGAAATGCAATACAATGGAACACAGTATACGATACAAGAGAACACAATGCTCAATGCGTTCTGCAGATCGCCTTGATTCTACTGGTTCCCTGCAGGAACATATAGATCAAGCTCTTGCCCAACATTGGGCGTTTGCACTGGTTGGTCCATCCATTTGAAATGGCATATATATATATATATATATATATATATATATATATATATATATATATATATATATAATTATATAATTATATATGCCTTCTGCACTACGGGATAAACTAATGACTCGTTTCTTCCATTACATCAGTCTCTCGATCTCTAAAAACATTTCTGTTCCGCGGAGGTTTTCCTACTGGGAGCGCCTCTGAATAGTCATTCTGTGAGAGGCGCTATATAAATGTATAAATGCTATACTATACTACAACACTACTACTGCAATACAATACATCAGGATGCAATGCAATACAAAGCAATACGACACAAAACAACACTATTATTTGAGGTGGTAGTCATACACCGAGGTCAAGAAAGCGTAGTCGTTATCTCTCCTATATGTCGTCGCTAGAGTTTGCTTCGATCATTCGATCTTGATCAAGTTGATGATCATGATTTGATGGCAGCGGAAAGGAGCAGAAGTAAGGTGGTAGGCAAAGTGGGGTCAAGTAGTGATCAATGACCGCATAGGATGTTGGAAGTCAATGACTCGGTAATGGACTGGGGGAATGGTGGGCGGTTAAGGGTGAACGGGTGTGGGTGGGTGTGTCAGGGTGGGACTCATCTGCGGTCTGGTTAAACGAAGAGGAAAGAAGTCTTATTATTATTTTCGCCAGTCACCGTAGTTGGCAGTGCCAGTAAAGAACTGTATTATGCCAAAGAAATTTTTTGATGGTGTTGGCCTCTGTTGTCATAAGCCCTGGTCAAATCTGGTTCCATCCATCCATGCTGTAGTAACTCCGCCACTGCAGGATGCACTCTGCCAGTGCCAGTCCCAAGCCTGGATAAAGGAGGATGGAATCGCTAATAGACTTTTTACCACACAGTGACGTTAACCCTCGGGCTACCAAGGGGGGGATGGTTGCCACCCCCCCTAGGTTTTTCGCAAATTTTTCTCGTTCCGTCTGGAATAAAATTTTGAAAAAATTGGTAGCTGTAGAGGGTTCATTGGGACACATTTTGAGCTAAAACTTTTTATGATGCCCCCTACCGTTCAAAAGTTACACCCGATATACCCAAGGTACCAGGGGGGGGTGGATACCACCCCCCCCTAGAATATCGTCTGTAACTTTTCCGCCCCTTAATATTAAGAGACACAAATTATACCATTCTATAGAGGGAATGTAGGGCTACATTTCCATGCTCATTGAGTTGTCTTTTGACAACCGGAAGTGCTCAAAATAAATTAAAATATATATAAAGGTGTTTTATTTTCATAAAAATGTCATGTTTTTTCTATTATAACTTATCCATAATTTATTTTTTAATATAAATAAATTATGCCATTCTGTAGAGGGCATTTAGGGCTATTTTTTAATACTAAATAATTTAAAATTTGATGACCGGAAGTGCTCAAAATAAATTAAAATGTATAAAAATGTTGGGGTTTTTTGCAACGCGAACCGATATGTGTGCGTAAACGTTTTTCAGCGGCTAAAACATGTTTTTTTGTTTTGATTTAACATAAAACAGAATTATTACTAGTTTTTATATTTGTATATTGGACTTTATTATATGTAAACTACTTTTTATATATAAATCATGTATAAAACACACAGAATCTAATATATTCCCTATGCGAAAGCATACATTTTGTGGAATCGACGGGTACCCATGGTAAAAAATTCATAATTTCGAGGTGCCTTCATATTTTCTAAACCTAAATATACCATTTTGTGCAGAAATGAATGCTGAATCGAATGGTGTATTACAAGTTATGATATCTCAAACCAAACCCAAAATCCAGGGGGGGGTGGTAACCACCCCCCCCCCTTGGTAGTCAGTGTTACAAAAAAAGCTTGGTAGCCTGAGGGTTAAACTGGAACTAACACCATGCTACAGCAATAACCAACAGAAGTGCTGTCGGGATAAAGCGCTCTATATTCTGACACCATCAAAACGTTATTCTCAAATGCTATATAATCATAAAATTAGGATGACAGACTACATAAATTTTGTTCAATCATTAGGCATAATGTAACAACAGGCAGAAGACTGTCGACGTGAAGTTATCAGACAGCTCCAGATGCAGGAAACATTAGGAACCAAAGGAAACTGCCCGAAATTTGGTGATACCAGTCCCAATACTGGTTAAAGGTGGAGTTTGGTAATAATCGTTGCTATGAAAAAGCGTCGTAATGCACGAACTAACCAAGGTCTCTCATGGTCCCAGATGTCTATATCTTGTTCCCTGATATAATTATGCTGATACCGGGCAGAGAGTAGTCACGCCAAAAACAATAATCTGATCTCAAGAGCGGGGGTCCTTAATTGCTTTTGTAGGTAGCAACTTCCATTGAGATGGTGCATAATGCTACGGGATGCAACGGTGGTCACACACTCTATGGTCGCACCTACAAGTTCTACCCATTCCAAGACTTCCAGTGTATTACCGCGTAAGGACCTTGGGCAAGTCCTTCACTCGCAATTGCTCAGCGCTTCGGCGTGAAACTCCGATGCAGTGTCCGCTCTGCATTCGGGAGCGCTTCTGATTAGAGAGAGAACTTGATGGGGCGCTATAACAGGTGCACATACAAACAAACTACAGGTTGCCTGAATATAATTTCGCCACAGTGTCTCTCCCTGCAGGTATACACGTATACAGTATTACAGTGCAGTGCCAGTCCTCATAGCTTGGAGATAGGAGGGCGATTTCATAGAGGGAAATGCATAGGTGGGCGTTAAAAACTCGAAACAACACCCCGTATTCTTGCTATTTATATGTTGACGGATAGGTTGTAAGCTGAATTGGTTGATAATAGTTGGACAGGAAACGAGCAGTCCCTTAACACCTTTTTCAAACGAGTCATATGCCGTATATATAGTGTAGAAGTAAGCGAACAGTGATTCCATGCAACAGCATCTCAAGAATACGATCCATCGCTCATTATAACATTGTTTACGTCACGAAGCAATTTGAAAATTACAATATGTTACTGTTACAATACAATACGATAGAATGGATAAACACAATGCAATGCAGTACAATACAGAACAATACCATTAAATTTTGCAACACAATACAATTATACGATACAACACAAGTTACACAACACAGTTTGATACAATGCAATAGGCCTATACAAAGCGATACAAAACGATACAATACAACACATTTGAGGTTACCGTCATACGCCGACGATAACGAAGTCGTTACCTCTTCCACGTCATCGCAAGAGGTCGCTCTTTGATCATTCGTTTCGATCATGATTAGATTGATGATGATGATTTGATCATCCGACATCATTGCCGCAACAGGTGGTAGAGGCAAGAGGCAGAAGGGGATAGAGACCCTCACCCCGGGGGTGCCAAGCAATGATCAATGGCTTTTAAGGATGTTGGAAGTCAATGACTCGGTAATGGACGGGAGGGGTGGTAGGCGCGCGGTTGAGGACAGGCCGGGGGTAGGTCTGGGCGGGGCTCATCTGCGGTCTGGGGTAAGCGTAGGGCAAGAAACTCTTTGCATTCCCGAAGTGGTGTTTAAGGGTTACATTGAACCCTTTTCCAGTTTCTAGGTTATAATAGACCTAGCCATTAAGCCTACCTCAATTGAAAGTCACTTATATACCAATGCTCATCTAATAATAATAATGGAAAATATTTCTCAGTTCTCTGAGCACGACACTTTTTCAGAAGGCATGCCATTCCTCAATTCGCTCGTTCGTTCATTCATGCGACAAAAACAAAAAAAAACGGGTGATGTGACATTTTGGACAGCATGAGAATATTGTGTAAAAATAACTGTGGGCAGGGAAGACACGAAATAACAACCCGTACTTGCTAGATAATAATATTATCGCAATGGTGCGGTTGTAAGTGGACTGGTTGTCAAAATTTGGGACAGGATAATGACACGTCCCTTAAACACCTTTTCTAGGATGTCACTTGCGCTATAAATAATGTAGAAGAAGGCGGGTAGTACTTTGGCACTTCCGTCGCAAAAAACATACATGGTAGACTTCACGAAGCAAGTTGATGCTGCAATACAATGCAATACAATTTAAACTAAATATTTCTTAGAATCACAATAAATTTTTGACATTTGCACGAATCTATGAATTCTGCACCTTTGAGTAGAACTGCTTGCTAAAAACACTAACAGCCTGAAACATGAAACAGACAGACAGACAGAGAGAGACAGACAGACAGAGAGAGAGAGAGAGAGAGAGAGAAAGAGACAGGGCATAGGCACACCGAGATATACAAAAACATGGATAGATACACAGCGTTTACACCACACACATCCATTATATTGCAGGCATCCAATGTATCCTGGCTGAGAAAACCTAATGAAATAACAACAAAATCAGCTCATAATATATATATAAAGAAATCGCTAATCTTAATTAATAAAATTAATTAATCACTCACGGAATGACTGCTTCTGCCACCTCCTCTCTCGCTCTCTTCTTCGGCTGAGGAGGTTCAGGAAGACCGTACTTCTCCCTTCGTTCTTTCGCACGATCCCTGTATTGCTGGACCTACGACGAAACAAACGACGCATTCATGATCATTATTACTATTGTTATTATTATTAATTATTATCATTATTATTATTTAATATTATTATTATTAGAAAGGATGGAACAAGATGAAGACCGAGACAGATGATGCTGGACTGTAGGAAAACCTCCGCGGAACAGAAATGTTTTTACAGATCGAGAGACTGATGTAATGGAAGAAACGAGTCATTAGTTTATCCCGTAGTGCAGAAGCATAGGCGTACGAGGCGGGGGTCCAGAGGGGGCAAATGCCCCCCCCAAATTTCGGGCAAATGTGTTTTTCGGGCAAAAGAGGCTTGGACGGGCAAAAAAATTTCGGAGTGTTCGATCATGATTAGGTTGATGATCATGATTTTATCTTCTGTCATCATTGCTATCAAAAAAAATTCGGAGTGTTCGATCATGATTAGGTTGATGATCATGATTTTATCTTCTGTCATCATTGCCTCAACAGGTGGTAGATGCAAGGGGATAGAGACCCTCACCCCGGGAGACCAAGCAATGATCAATGGCTTTAAAGGATGTTGGTAGTCAATGACTCGGTAATGAACTGGAGGGGTGGTGGACGCGCGGTTGAGGACAGGCCGGGGGTGGGTCAGGGCGGGGCTCATCTGCGGTCTGGGGTAAGCGAAGGGCAAGAAACTCTTTGTATCCATTAAGTGGTGTTTAAGGTTACATTTAACCTTTTCCAGTTTCTAGGTTATAACAGGCCTATAGTCATCTATAGTTTAGACCGACCTCAATTGAAAGTCACTTATATACCAATGCAGCTCATCTAATAATTATGGAAAATATTCCCGGATCGCTGAGGCTCTGAGCACAACATGCATTTTTTCAGAAGGCCATTCCTCAATTCGTTCATTCGTTCATTCTTGCGACAAAAACAAAAACGGGTGATGTGGCTTTTTTGACAGCACGAGCATATTGTGGAAAAATAACTGTGGGGCAGGGAAGACTCCATACAACAACCCGTATTTGCTATGGGTGATTATTATTATCTTAATTGTGCGGTTGTAAGTGGACTGGTTGTCAAAAATTGGACAGGACAGTGAGACGTCACTTAAACACCTTTTATATAGGAAGTCACTTCTGCTATAAATAATGTAGAAGAACGTTGGAATTAATAATTTGGGCACCTGATCCTAATCCTCGTTTGAAAAAAACAGGGTAAACGTCTCGAAGCAAGTTGAGGCTGCAATGCGTACAATACAATTACAATACAATACAATACAATACAATGCAATACATTACAACGCAATGCAATACAATACGGCTCAATGCAACATTACAACGCAATACAATTATACAATACAGTGCAATGCAATACAATACATTACAACACAATGCAATACAATACGGCTCAATCCATCATTGCAACCCAATGCAATTATACAACACAATACAATACAATACAATGCAGTTCGATGCAGTTCGATACAACACAACACATTTTGAGGTGAGAATAAGAAAACAAAAATCGTATTAGGTTGATGATCATGATTTGACATTGCTTCAACAGGTGGTAGAGGCAAGGGCAGAAGGAAGGTATAGGGACCGTGGCCCGGGGGATCAAGCAATGATCAATGGCCATAGTATATTGCAAGCCAATGACTCGGTAATGGACGGGAGGGGCGATGGGTGGGAGAGGGTGGATAGGGGTGGGTCAGGGCGGGGCTCATCTGCGGTTTGGGGTAAACGAAGTGGAAAGAAGCCGTTTGCATCTCACAGGTGATACAAGATGCAGAGATTAAATAGAACCTTTTTCGGTTTCTATGATATTTATGAGAGCTAATTAACCTATAAATGTAATTAACAAATGTAAAAGTTGTACACAATGGCTCATCTATTATGGAAAAATTCCCCAGTTATCCGAGCAGCAAACTTTTTTCATTTATCCGTTCATTCGTTCGTTCGTTCGTTCGATCATTAATTAATTAATTCTAATTCCTCGGACTCGCTTAGATATACGAGACAACGCAACGTCGAGCTTCCTCGATTGTAGGGCCATCCATCTGGAATGACCTCCCTGCAATGCTGCGTTTATAACACCTGACCAATGAAACTTTGTTTCGTAAATCTGTCAAATATTTGTCTTTTGCGGTGGTTGAACTGCATGGTGCCTTGAAGGGATGCTACACAAGAAACACCGACAAAAATAAAGATAGAAAGAAAGAAAGAAAGAAAGAAAGAAAAAAAAGAATGAATGAATGAATGAACAAATGAATGAATTTACACTGACTGTTATGTAGAAAGCATTCAATAGATATAGCTTGCTACTGATGATGCTCTGCAAAAAATTGTCGTAAATTAAATACAAAAAACTTATAATACGAAGATCATTAAAAGTGAAGGACCCTGCAATCGAGAAGACACGGCACCGTCGTTCACGCTTGCGTGAACAAGACACCAAAGAGTGGGCGGAGGACCGTCACACCTGATTGATTATCAGGGACCGTGACGGGACTGCAAGTGGATATGGTCAATGAGTGGACAGAATGAATGACCGCTGGGAAGAGGTGGATTTTTCCATCAGGGGAAGAGGTCATTGAGGATCGGGTTACAAGTCGGAAGGGAAGCGGGTAAGTGGAAAAATTGATTTAGATCATTTTGAAGTGATTTATTAAAGATTTGTTTGAGAGATAAAATTTATTCGAGAGGTTTGCTAGGTTTTTTGTGTGATTTAATGCAGATTTTGTTTGTCGTATAATATAGTTTGTTGTAGAGATTAAATGGAGCTTCGTAAAAGAAATGTATTAGAACCTTATTAAATTATTTAGTCTAGATTTGTTGGAAAATTGTCGAGGTGATTGTTCAGATTTGTCAGCGAGATTACTTTAGAGATCTCCCATAGATTTATTAAAGGTGTGTAAATATTATAATGAATTCTGACGTTTAAATGTGAATAGTTTATTTATTTTGTAAACGAATATAATAATAATTACTTCTAAATCGTCCTTTTTCTGTACAGACTGAATCTGATAATTATTTGAAACTTTTTGGTCAATCCAGTGGTCAACTTCGTCCTGTGGTCAACTTCGTCCTGTGGTCAACTTCGTCCTGTGGTTAACTTCGTCCTGTGGTCAACTTCGTCCTGTGGTCAACTTATTCCAGTGGTCAACTTAGTCCATCGATCAACCGAGTCTAAGGGTCATGTTGACTGGATCTGGTCAGTTTAGTCCAGAAAGGCCCACCAGCGGTGCATGTCTCCCACAAGATGTCGTCCAACCTTCGCCGTCCTTCTGGCGTGGCTTCCTTACTCCATGGAGCGGAACCCACATCGCTCCACCAATCTATCCACCGTCTTTCCAGGACAACGAGGCGTATGCATCCATGGAGCGCACCCACCACCTGCGACGCCACACCCTCGGCTTTCCATCCGACCCTGGTGACCTCTACCCTCTCCCCTTCACTAACCTACAGGTGGAAGGGGGGATGATCCGTTCGCCCTCAACCCCTCTGGGCTTCGCTTCGTCGTGCTTCGAGCCGTGGCCACTCAACGGCCAACCCACCCCCTGCTTCAACAGAACCACCCAATTCCCACCCTCAACCCCGGTGGTCCGTTGGTCGAGCGCCGCCCACGACGTTTTCCCACGCTCGCTGCACACGTCATCCATCAACCACCGGAAGCTGCTCACAACGTCACTTCCGGTAGTTCTCCCAGAATCCTCCTCGGCTCCCGACTCCACCGGAAATGACCTATCACCACCGGAAGTCACCAAACATCCTGGCTACTACGCTGAGAACCGTGCCACGACGATTCGCAGCTCCACTTGCGATTGCCCCAACTGTTGCGTTGGAACGGATGACGAACCGGAAGTTGGGTCCAGGCGAGGTCACGTGCACAGCTGTCACGTGCCAGGATGTGGGAAGGAGTACAACAAGACGTCACATCTGAAGGCGCATCTTCGGTGGCACTCCGGGGACAGACCGTTCCTCTGCAACTGGTTGTTTTGTGGGAAGAGGTTCACGAGGTCCGATGAGCTGCAACGTCATCTGAGAACGCACACTGGAGAGAAGAAGTTCGCGTGTGGAAGATGTGGAAAGCGGTTCATGAGAAGTGATCACCTAAATAAACATTCGAAGACGCATTCGACCGAAGCAACAACGGTTCAGTGAAGCGATAAAAACAGTGTGTTCCTTTTTGTTAATCTCTCACTCTGTTTGTATCTCTCCATGCCTTTGTCTCTGCTTCTCTATATCTCTGTCTCTCTGTGTGTCTGTCTCTCTGTCTCTCTTTCTCTGCCATTCGTGTGCTTCGTTGTGTCAATCTCTGACTCTCCCTGTATCTCTCTCTGTCTCTGCCTCTGTCTCTGCCTTTGTCTCTGTCTGTCTGTCTGTCTGTCTGTCTCTCTTTCTCTCTTTCTATATCTGATTATGTGTCTTTGTTGCATTCTCTCTTCCGATCGTCGCATCATTTCTTCAATCGATCATTTTTTATTCGTTCAATCATTCAATCAAATTGATGGTTCGTTCATTCAAACAACCTATATATATATATATATATATATATATATATATATATATATATATATATATATATATATATATATATGTATGTATGAACGAGTATATATACAAATATAATATATGTATATATAGTTATAATTATACTCGTTCATTCTGTCATTTTATTAGCGACATTATCCGTCTTGTGATCCATTTCGACATCCTCCGTTTCTACTCTACCCCCCTCATCACTTTCTCATCCTCTTTAAACAGTACTCTCTTTCCCGCTCTTCTTCTTACCCAAATTTCCCTTTTCCTTCTCTTCTTCATCCACGTTCTATTGATCCCTCATCATTATCATCTCGATTTTATTGATTACTCGCCTGTAAAAAAATATATAAAACATATTGTCAACAGCATCATTATTGTATTATTAATAGCAGAGTCGTATGTCTGTCTGTCTGCCTTTTTATGTCTGTCTGTCTGTCTGCCTATGTCTGTCTGTCTGTCTGTCTGTATGTCTGCCTATCTATGTCTGCCTGCCTATCTATGTCTATCTGTCTGCCTGCCTGTCTGTCTATCATTGTCTGTCTTTCTGATTGACGTCTTTCTGCCATTAATACATTGCACGTGTTAAACCCAATCCCTGTTCGATCAAACGCGGATTTCAAGCATTTTTATTACATTATTTTGCATTCACGTAATATTTACACGTACATTTACATTTGAATTCACATTCTTAATTTAAAATTTAGGCATTACAGATCAAACGTTTAAAATTTAGGCATTACAGAATCACACGTTTAAAATTTAGGCATTACAGATCACACGTTTAATTTTTACATTTCGTACACATCTTACATTTTGCATTATTTTACACCTGCATTCACATCAACATATAACAATTTTACATTACGCGCAATGTACGCGAGTTCCGTCTTCCACACAACATTACAATTATTCAATGTTTGCGTATGAATCATCGCATCGCATACATTTGCGTACACGACGACGACGACGTAGGATAAAACAATCGTTCATCCACAGCCAGCCGCTGTATCCACAGCATCTTCTCCCTCCTGGATAATACCTCCCTACCTACACTCCCCACCAACCCATGGCCTGGCGCTGGCAGCCACCTAGCGTCGTTGCGGCTCATTACTATGTCGCCATCATCACAGTCTCCGTCGCCGGGAAAGCGAATAACCGCACGGGGTGCATGATGGTGAGGCGAAACCGTGCTAGGTGTGGTACTAGTGAAATGGTTTGGAGTTGTGGTGTAAACGAGTGAGGTTTGGGGTTGAAGGTTTGTTGAGGGTTGGAGTGTTGGGAATTGGACCCCGTGCGGTTCTCCCGTGCGGTCAACCCGAGAGATGTCGAGGCTTGGCTGATGGAGCGAGGCTGGTGGCAATGGCGGTGGGCAACGTCACTTGGCCTTCTAGGCGGTCCTGTGTGGTGGTCGAGATAGACAGACAGACAGACAGACAGATAGACAAGATAGACAGACAGACAGACAGATAGATAGACAAGCAAACAGACAGACAGACAAACAGACAGACAGAAATGCATACGCAGTTTAGCAGATACTTGAGAGTCACAGAGACAGACAGACAGAGACACAGAGACAGAGACAGCGAGAGCGACGAATGCACACAGGTGTCCAAGTGATGCAGACAAAGAGAGACAGACAGACAGACAGATACACACACACAAACACACACACACATACACACACACACACACACACACACACACACACTGTCTTTCACTCGGTCACCTTTGGTCAACCGCACATCAAGAATCACCTTCACCAAACTGCCACAACAGGGGAGGGATCCCTCCGTTCCTACCACCCACCCACCCCCACCCCTCCCACCCCCACCCCCAAACCAACCGCCACCCCTCCCCGCATTGGACTGGACAACCGCGAACAGGGCGTGGCCACAGCTAATGAATTATTCCCAGACTGTATAATATTAGGTAGCAGCAGCAGCAGCCTCAGCAGCAGCCATAGCATCATCGTCATCATCGCTGACGATGTGACGATGCTGCTGCTGCTGATGTTATTGGTCCAGAGGCTGAGGACAACGACGACGACATTTCTCTGTGGCCGCCATCATCGTAGCGTACGCTGCGGCCGCAACGTATACGTACGAGGAGGAATTTGCGTACAGCTAATGAATGATCCGAGTTGACTGTGTATGTGTGTATACGGACGCTGGACAACTGCGTAGGTGGAGCGGGATTTGTTGGGATCAACGGTCGAAGGACAAGGTAGAGAGAGGACTTGTGGAGCTGGTAGAAAGAAGAGACTGCCAGACGGACAGACAGACAGACAGACAGACAGACAGGCAGGCAGGCAGACAGACCTCAAGGACTTACAGTGGTCATTGTAACAGGTATGTATCTCGCTCTTTTATCCATTTAGCTAATCATAAAAGACATTGTCATCATTGTCGTCATAATATAATTATTATACAACCGTATACATTTCCAAGTTGCTAGTCTGAATTGCAATTGTGATTGTAATTGTGTTCGTACATTTATATAGCGCCACTTCAAGAGAACTCCTCAGCGGTGTTTCGACCTGACACCAAACCACAGTCAAATTCTATTCTGTGCGGCGACAAAGGACATTAGCATCGCCCTCCTCCTTTATCCAGACCCGGGACTGGCACCATAACAGTATAAAATAACAGCGGCAGAGTTAACTAGTGATGGATGGGTTGATTTATAATCTGACGTCATTTAGGCAGTCATCAAAGACGCCATGCATGCTCTT
>OX457048.1:43576883-43594383 GCA_949752735.1 Lumbricus terrestris
GGAGATTAGAAATCTAAAGTGCTCATGAGCGGTGAACATAATAACGAATTATGCTTTTATAAACATTGGCTCCTCTTCTTATACTTTCTGCCATACAAAGGCGACATATTAGCCGTTATACGCTAACGTAACGCTTAAGCACTCACCAGTGTCGCCCTAATCGCTATTGTAATTCTACATAACATTGTATCCAGTATAAACTACGTCCGTCAGGCTCCATGTCTGCTGGGCTGTCCGGCTGTCTACCTGTCCGTCTGCGTGTGTTCCTCTATATGTCTGTACGTGTGACCGTTCAACAGACTGACTGACTAACCATCCGTCTACGTGTCTGTCCCGCTGTCTGTCTGTGCGTATGTCCCTTGGTCAGTCTGTTTACCTGTCCTTCTGTGTGTCTGTCTCTCTGTCTGTCTGTACGTATGTCCCTAGGTCAGTCTGTTTACCTGTCCTTCTGTGTGTCTGTCTCGCTGTCTGTCTGTGCGTATGTCCCTTGGTCCGTCTGTTTACCTGTCCTTCTGTTTGTCTGTCTCGCTGTCTGTCTGTACGCATGTCCCTTGGTCAGTCTGTTTACCTGTCCTTCTGTGTGTCTGTCTCGCTGTCTGTCTGTACGTATGTCCCTTGGTCCGTCTGTTTACCTGTCCTTCTGTGTGTCTGTCTCGCTGTCTGTCTGTGCGTATGTCCCTTGGTCAGTCTGCTTACCTGTCCTTCTGTGTGTCTGTCTCGCTGTCTGTCTGTGCGTATGTCCCTTGGTCCGTCTGTTTACCTGTCCTTCTGTGTGTCTGTTTCTCTGTCTGTCTGTGCGTATGTCCCTTGGTCAGTCTGTTTACCTGTCCTTCTGTGTGTCTGTCTGTCTGTCTGTGCGTATGTCTCTTGGTCAGTCCGCTTACCTGTCCTTCTGTGTGTCTGTCTCACTGTCTGTCTGTGCGTATGTCCCTTGGTCCGTCTGTTTACCTGTCCTTCTGTGTGTCTGTCTCGCTGTCTGTCTGTGCGTATGTCCCTTAGTCAGTCGGCTTACCTGTCCTTCTGTGTGTCTGTCTCGCTGTCTGTCTGTGCGTATGTCCCTTGGTCCGTCTGCTTACCTGTCCTTCTGTGTGTCTGTCTCTCTGTCTGTCTGTGCGTATGTCCTTGGTCAGTCTGTTTACCTGTCCTTCTGTGTGTATGTCTCTCTGTCTGTCTGAGCGTATGTCCGTTGGTCCGTCTCTTTACCTGTCCTTCTGTGTGTCTGTCTCGCTGTCTGTCTGTGCGTATGTCCCTTAGTCAGTCGGCTTACCTGTCCTTCTGTGTGTCTGTCTCGCTGTCTGTCTGTGCGTATGTCCCTTGGTCCGTCTGCTTACCTGTCCTTCTGTGTGTCTGTCTCTCTGTCTGTCTGTGCGTATGTCCTTGGTCAGTCTGTTTACCTGTCCTTCTGTGTGTCTGTCTCTCTGTCTGTCTGAGCGTATGTCCCTTGGTCAGTCTGTTTACCTGTCCTTCTGTGTGTCTGTCTCTCTGTCTGTCTGTGCGTATGTCCCTTGGTCAGTCTGTTTACCTGTCCTTCTGTGTGTCTGTCTCGCTGTCTGTCTGTGCGTATGTCCCTTGGTCAGTCTGTTTACCTGTCCTTCTGTGTGTCTGTCTCTCTGTCTGTCTGTGCGTATGTCCCTTGGTCCGTCTGTTTACCTGTCCTTCTGTGTGTCTGTCTCGCTGTCTGTCTGTGCGTATGTCCCTTGGTCAGTCTGCTTACCTGTCCTTCTGTGTGTATGTCTCGCTGTATGTCTGTGGGTATGTCCCTTGGTCCGTCTGTTTACCCCTCCTTCTGTGTGTCTGTCTCTCTGTCTGTCTGTGCGTATGTCCCTTGGTCCGTCTGTTTACCTGTCCTTCTGTGTGTCTGTCTCGCTGTCTGTCTGTGCGTATGTCCCTTAGTCAGTCGGCTTACCTCTCCTTCTGTGTGTCTGTCTCGCTGTCTGTGCGTATGTCCCTTGGTCCGTCTGCTTACCTGTCCTTCTGTGTGTCTGTCCCTCTGTCTGTGCGTATGTCCTTGGTCAGTCTGTTTACCTGTCCTTCTGTGTGTCTGTCTCTCTGTCTGTCTGTGCGTATGTCCCTTGGTCAGTCTGTTTACCTGTCCTTCTGTGTGTCTGTTTCTCTGTCTGTCTGTGCGTATGTCCCTTGGTCAGTCTGTTTACCTGTCCTTCTGTGTGTCTGTCTCTCTGTCTGTCTGTGCGTATGTCCCTTGGTCCGTCTGTTTACCTGTCCTTCTGTGTGTCTGTCTCTCTGCCTGTCTGTGCGTATGTCCCTTGGTCAGTCTGCTTACCTGTCCTTCTGTGTGTATGTCTCGCTGTCTGTCTGTGGGTATGTCCATTGGTCCGTCTGTTTACCCCTCCTTCTGTGTGTCTGTCTTTCTGTCTGTCTGTGCGTATGTCCCTTGGTCAGTCTGCTTACCTGTCCTTCTGTGTGTCTGTCTCGCTGTCTGTCTGTGCGTATGTCCCTTGGTCAGTCTGTTTACCTGTCCTTCTGTGTGTCTGTCTCTCTGTCTGTCTGTGCGTATGTCCCTTGGTCAGTCTGCTTACCAGTCCTTCTGTGTGTCTGTCTCGCTGTCTGTCTGTGTGTGTGTCCGTTGTCCAGTCTGTCTGTCTACCTGTCCTTCTGTGTGTCTGTCCCGCTGTCTGTCTGTACTTATGTCCGTTGGTCAATCCGTCTGCTTGCATGACCTTCTATGTGTCTGTCCTTATACTTTCTGCCAAACAAGGGCAAAATATTAGCCGTTATACGCTAACGTAACGCTTAAGCACTCACCAGTGTCGCCCTAATCGCGATTGTAATTCTACATAACATTGTATCCAGTATAAACTACGTCCGTCAGGCTCCATGTCTGTTGGACTGTCCGGCTGCCTATCTGTCCGTCTGCGTGTGTTCGTCTATATGTGTGTACGTGAGCCCGTTCAATAGACTGACTGACTAACCATCCGTCTATGTGTCTGTCTGTGTGTATGCCCGTTGGTCCGTCTGTCTATCTGTCCTTCTGTGTGTCTGTCCCGCTGTCTGTCTGTGTGTATGTCCGTTGGTCAATCCGTCTGCTTGCATGTCCTTCTGTGTGTCTGTCCCGCTGTCTGTCTGTGTGTATGTCCGTTGGTCAGTCTGTCTGTCTACCTGTCCTTCTGTGTGTTTGTCCCGCTGTCTGTCTGTACTTATGTCCGTTGGTCAATCCGTCTGCTTGCATGACCTTCTATGTGTCTGTCCTGTTGTCTGTCTGTGTGTATGCCCATTGGTCCGTCTGTCTATCTGTCCTTCTGTGTGTCTGTCCCGCTGTCTGTCTGTGTGTATGTCCGTTGGTCAGTCTGTCTTTCTACCTGTCCTTCTGTGTGTCTGTCCCGCTGTCTGTCTGTGTGTATGTCCGTTAGTCAGGTCGTCTGCTTACCTGTCCTTCTATGTGTCTGCCCTGCTGTCTGTCTCTGCTTATGTCCGTTGGTCAATCCGTCTGCTTGCATGTCCTTCTATGTGTCTGTCCTTTTACTTTCTGCCACACAAGGGCAACATATTAGCCGTTATACGCTAACGTAACGCTTAAGCACTCACCAGTGTCGCCCTAATCGCTATTGTAATTCTACATAACATTGTATCCATTATAAACTACGTCCGTCAGGCTCCATGTCTGCTGGACTGTCCGGCTGCCTAACTGTCCGTCTGCGTGTGTTCGTCTATATGTCTGTACGTGTGCCCGTTCAACAGACTGACTGACTAACCATCCGTCTATCTGTCTGTCCTGCTGTCTGTCTGTGTGTATGTCCGTTGGTCATTCGGTCTGCTTGCATGTCCTTCTGTGTGTCTGTCTCACTGTCTGTCTGTGCGTATGTCCGTTAGTCAGTCTGTCTGTCTACCTGTCCTTCTATGTGTCTGTCCCGTTGTCTGTCTCTGCGTATGTCCGTTTGTCAATCCGTCTGCTTGCATGTCCTTCTGTGTGTCTGTCCCGCTGTCTGTCTGTGTGTGTCCGTTTGTCTGTCTGTCTACCTGTCCGTCTGTGTGTCTGTCCCGCTGTCTGTCTGTGTGTATGTCCGTTTGTCAGTCTGTCTGTCTACCTGTCCTTGTGTGTGTCTGTCCTGCTGTCTGTCTGTGTATGTCCGTTAGTCAGGTCGTCTGCTTACCTGTCTTTCTATGTGTCTGCCCTGCTGTCTGTCTCTGCTCATGTCCGTTGGTCAATCCGTCTGCTTGCATGACCTTCTATGTGTCTGTCCTTATACTTTCTGCCAAACAAGGGCAACATATTAGCCGTTATACGCTAACGTAACGCTTAAGCACTCACCAGTGTCGCCCTAATCGCGATTGTAATTCTACATAAAATTGTATCCAGTATAAACTACGTCCGTCAAGGTCCATGTCTGCTGGACTGTCCGGTTGCCTAACTGTCCGTCTGCGTGTGTTCGTCTATATGTCTGTACGTGTGCCCGTTCAACAGACTGACTGACTAACCATCCGTCTACGTGTCTGTCCTGCTGTCTGTCTGTGTGTATGGCCGTTGGTCCGTCTGTCAACCTGTCCTTCTGTGTGTCTGTCCCGCTGTCTGTCTGTGCGTATGTCCGTTAGTCAGTTTGTCTGCTTACCTGTCCTTCTGTGTGTCTGACCTGCTGTCTGTCTCTGCTTATGTCCGTTGGTCAATCCGTCTGCCTGCATGTCCTTCTGTGCGTCTGTCCTGCTGTCTGTCCGAGTGTATGTCCGTTAGTCAGTCTGTCTGTGGGAAGAAGTCATGTCATGTCATGTCGCCATCGTCGCATCGCGACGGTTGGCTACATGAATGGATCTTTAATGCCCAGAGCCTTCTGTCCCTTGTCGGGCTCATTAAGTCAGAGCCTACAAGTCCTGTCCAGTTCAAAATGTTGTCGATCCAAGATATCCTCGGCCTTCCTCGTCCTCGGTGCCTCTCCACAAAACCGGTCATGATGCTGCTTTCGATGCTATCTTTTTGCTGTCTCATACTATGACCAAAATATCGAAGTTTTCGAATTTTGGTGTGGGCCAATAGTTCTCTTCTGGCTTCCGCTGACATATACACTTGTTCGTTGGTCATCATTTTTGTCCATGGAATTCTCAGCAGCTTTCTGATACACTAAGTCTTGTTCTCAAATGCTTGAATTCGCTTTTCTTCATCCTTCTTCAGAGCCCATGCTTCGCATCCATACGTCGCTACTGGCCACACCAAAGCCTTCATCAACCGAAATTTGGTGTCGATGCTGATTGATTTGTTCTTCCAAATCTTCGTCAATTTGATCATGACAGTCATCCCCATGGCTAACCTTGATTTAACTTCATTCACACAATTCCCATCTTTTGCTATCCTGCTCTCTAAATATACAAAGGAATTCACTTGTTCTAGTCTTCCCGTGCCCACCACCGTTTCGAGCACCTCCTCAGTATTCGTCATAATTTTCGTCTTTGTTACGTTGATCAACATGCCATATTCTTCTGCAGCACTTGCGACTTGGGAAGAAGTGTTGGACGAAAAACAGAAATTTACTCAGCGGCATGGGCACCCGCTTCACTTTAAGAGCGGTGCGGAGTGGGCGGGGTTTGGGTGGGGATGGGCGGTGTGGGGTGTGTTGAGGGCGGTTGAAATATGGGGTTGTAGTGCACCGAGAGGGGTCAAAGTGGAAAGAAATGGTCAAAGTGAAAACAAGTGAATCATTATTTTTTATGAATTTCAGATGTTGAGCATTTAACAGAACGGGGCGGAGCGTAGGGGTGGGAATGAGGTGGAGTTGGCCGAAATTGTGTGGAGGTGGGTTAGAGTTGGATGGCAGAGGTGTGGGGTTGAAGTGAATCGGGTGCGTTCAAAGTGAGGAGGAGGTTTGACCGAGAAACTAAAAATTACTTCAGACAGGTGGTCTGTGTGAGGACCAAATTTGGGGAAGGTGGCGTGGGGTGCCGGAGTTGTGACTGGGGACTGAAGTGAGGTTTGTGGGGCGCGGTCGGTCAGGGTAATGGCACGGTAGGAACGGTTTGAAAACAAATTGAAACGATAGTTTTCATAAATTTCATATCTTGAGCATTTTATGTGGTGGGTTGAGGTAGAAGGGTGAGGCTGGGTGGATGGGTGGGCATGGGGTGGGGTTGGTAAAAGTTAGGGTAGATGTGGGGTATTAACCTTTGTGAACCACAGCTTTTACAAAATTGCATATCTGCATCATTTTGATAAAGTCATATTTTTACATAGGCCCTATGCATGATGCTTTTACTAGTCAAAGTGACCCAACGTTCCACTTTGGGAACATGTGCATAATTCCTACATCAACTTTAAAAAAATTATTTTTTTCACTGATGATCTCTAATTAGGCGGTAAATTCTAACATGGTGAAATTCTGAAGTGATAGAATGACGGTTTCATTATCTGGGATGATAAAGGTTAATGATGATAATCTTTATGTTGATGATAATAATGAAGATCATGGTGATTTGGCAATGATAGTAACTGTTATGATGGTAATAATAATATTTTTCTTTAATTAAACGCCTGCAAGACGCACTGCGCTTTACATTTACAGGTTAAGCAGTACTCTTAATTAAACTTAACTACCAACTGAACAGACAGCTTTGTAATTACACGGCGCCAATGGCAGCCTACAAAGCAAATCCGCCCAACGGGGGCTCGAACTCACTACCTCTCGCACTCTTGGCCAGCGTGTTAACCATTACTCTACCGGGCCCCCAATTGGTAACGTTGGTGGTGATGATGGAGCTGATGACAATGATGATAATAATTATAACAATGACGATGATGATGAAAATTATGATGATGATGACGACTATGCAGCCGCAGATTATGATACTGATTACACCCTATTTTTACGACGATATTGAAGATTAAGATGATGATGATGAAGACAAACTATGATTATGACTAGCCGGGGTACCCGGCGTTGCCCGGGAAATTTAGGATACGACCCGGTCCCGGCCACAACCTCAACACACCTCACCCCATTCCACCCCATCCCACAACATCCAACCACACTTCGACCTCCACCGGTACGCCACCCGTGAAATTTGGGTTTTCGGAAAAATTTCCTCACCCCAATATCCCATACCCCACACCCCTCTCCCATCCCCAACCCAACTCCATCGCCCACCACCCCACACCCATGGCATCGGAATGGAAATTTATTGGCTCCCATGGTGGTAGAGATTCGCCAACCACTCCACCGGGTGGCTCTGATGGCCCTCTGTCTAGGTACAAAGCTTCAGAGAAATTTTTGAAAAAGTAGACTTTGGGGGTTTCGCCCCCTCCCTGGACCCATGGTGGTACGGAATCGCCAACCCCTCGTTTGGGTGTCTCATGCCGAGACCTAAACAGTAGTGAAGGTTTAGAGTGAAAAGCTCAAAAACTGTGGAAATGCATCCCGGTCAAACAGACAGACAGACAGACAGACATACAGACATACAGACAGACAGAATCTTCTCTTTATTTATATAGATAAAGTGATCACGATGCCCATGATGATGGAGCTGATGATAATGGAATAGATCTAAGGAAAAAAATTGATTGTATACAAGGATTGTCACATCGTTTTAGTAATTAGGTGCGGATGATTAAGTCAGAAAGAAACCTTTAGTCTAGTTGCATCTGAAATTGCATAAATTATTATTATGCATTTCATTGTATACGACTGATTAGGAGCCTGTAGTTGTAGCAGATTACAATGACACAGATGCTCAAAGGCAAAGTGCCGTAGCTAACGATAGTCGGTTTAGAATAGAATAATTATTATTAGCAAAGTTGCTTATAGGCAGGTTACATGCAGCGCTGGTTAATATTTACGAAGTCATCTCTGGCGCAGGCCTAAGGGTGCGAGACTCCATAAACTACAAGCCTTTTCTCCTTTAACTGTATAAAAGTGCTTCTACAACTGCACAAATCCCTTTAGAATTAACATTTTGTGTACAACTGCATGTTAAAAAAGCCCTGGTTACTTGGATAATTTAATCATAATTTCGAAAGTTCTTCTAAAATGCCACTCCAAAGTCAATTGTACGGCACCAGCTTATTCAGAAGCACTGCATCGAGTCAGCAGGCTGTTCAAAGGGTAGTCAAGTAAGATGTTAGAGTCTGGTAGCCAGAGGGTCAGATGTTCATGAGGTGTCGTTTAGGAATGTGGAGGATCCCGAGGATCAGAAGAATGGGGTATCATTTCTTTTGAACAGACGAGACATTGGGAGAAAATTTCAAGGCGTGATAACCAGAACCAATTATCCACGTTTCTCTACAGCTTGACCTACCTAAATCCTGTACTAGCTGGCAGCATGAAAAATGGACCAAATGCAGCCTGATTTAATGCAGACATGATTCCATATATAACCCTGGTGAATATCTAGATCTCTCTGACTTAATTTCAATTGGCTGTTGATGTTTACATTAGTGTAATTTATCGAAAATTACTTTTTGTGTAGTTGTGAAAAATTGCATAAGCCTACAGCGAGATTCCAGTCAAGTAGACCATAATCGATAGGAATACTATTTGTATGGGCACCCATGGGAGAGTTAAAAGTCATTGTTACCGTTTTCAGCAGGAGCTTAAACAAATGCAAGGCAGAAAATTAGGAACTTTTTTATTTCTAAAGAGATTTCTATACTTAAATTTCTGACTTTCATTGAAGTGTATCATTCGTAACATTAGTATTTCAATGAGAAGAAATTTCTTAAACCCCAAAAGTAGTAGTTAGAAAAATAGGTGTAAATTTTCCAGAGGGCAAGTGCCCCCTTGTCCCTATGTGCGGGCGCCCATGCATCTGCCACTTTACTTTTTTACCTACTTGACAAATGACTTAGATTTTAAGATTTTGCGAATGGCTTGTCCCGCTTTAAATTTGAATGTATCCTGAAGTTGCCTCGACTTGAATTTAAGTCTGAATTGAATGTATCCCGGAATTGCCTCGACTGAATGTAAGTCTGAATTGAATGTATCCCGGAGTTGCCTCGACTTGAATTTAAGTCTGGATTAAATGTATCCAGTAGTTATCTCGACTTGAATTTAAGTCTGGATTAAATGTATCCAGTAGTTGTCTCGACTTGAATTTCGGTCTGAATTAAATATATCCCGGAGTTGCCTCGACTTGACTTTAAGTCTGGATTAAATGCATCCAGTAGTTGTCTCGACTTGAATTTAAGTCTGGATTAAATATATGCAGTAATTGTCTCGACTTGAATTTCGGTCTGAATTGAATGGATCCGCCGGACTCTCGTTTCGCTACTCATGCCCCTTTGATTCCCCCACAGGAGGGGGAATAGATTAAACACTGTATCCATGTCTATACGTCATTACACACATGCATACACGCGCGCGCACACAAACACACACACACACACACACACACACACACAGACAAACACAGCTTAGGAGCATAAGGGGTTGGCACTCATAGGAATCCTTATCTACACTGGCGCTACATCTCAATCGGATAAACAAAGAGAGACAGCGGGGGTCGAACAAAACCGTACGAGCTTCATTACCAACGGATCAACCTTGCAGCTAAATAAACAGGTCGCCCGGTTAACTCAACAGCACATGATGGCCCCATAATAAGGGTTGTAAAAGTGATTCAACAACAAACCATTGCTGCAACTTGCTCTGTAGGCTTAGTGCCTAATTGCATTTCTCTCTTATCTTCTTTTTAAAAGCTGTGCATTTGAAAAAAGTATTTGAAATGCTGGATGAGATCAGGGTTTAAAGTGTGCCTGGACGGTCATAGACGGCGTCCATGCACTTATTTTCAAATCTGAACGCCGTCGTGCCACTTACCTCGTAGATCATTGTCTGATTCCCATCAGTTAGTTTTCTACCATTCTCGTACTGCTCTCATGTGCACTTGTGCATTGTAGCCTTTAATTAGAATTTGGAAAATCCCGAGATTGTATGTTGATACAATACACATCAATACACACAAACACACACGCGCGCAAACACACACAGACTGTGGGACACACACGCATGCACGCACACACACACACATGCACCATCGAAATTTGCCAATTTATTCCACAATAATTATTAGGTAATACTTTTGGCACGACTCATGGTACGTCGCCAGATCTGACTATTCACTTTGAGACGACAGCGCCGACTATAAGCCTTACACAGTCTTCCCCACCATTCTACTGACCGCCGGAATGCAATGATGATGATGATGATGATGATGATGATGATGATGATGATGATGATGATGATGATGATGATGATGATGATGATGATGATGATGATGATGATGATGATGATGATGATGATGATGATGATGATGATGATGATGATGATGATGATGATGATGTTTGAGGAGATGATGATAATACTGCTGATGATGCCGATGTTGTTCTTTTGGAGGTGGTGATGATAATGATGATGGCGAGGATGACGATAACGGCGACTACGGCTCTGATGATGATGATTTTGTTCGTCTTAAGACCAGTCCATGGTCTGGATAGTGCCGTTATGGCGCTCCAAACCCTTCAGGTTGAATGGGTCTCCAAATTCATTTCAGCTGCTCATTATGCCTATAATAGATCTACTTGTGTCTGTTTATTTATGAAACTCGTATTTTTACACCTTACAAACTGAAGGCCTCAAATCGGAGTCGGATCGAATACCTCAAAAGTCATGTAGACCTACAGCTTCAGCAAACCTAATATAAATATTATTGATTTTGTTCATAAGTAACGCCACTTACACTGACTCAGATCAGTAGGCTACAGAGAGTTTGTAAGCCTAGTCTCTTTAGCACGGCGTTTATAACAATGTAATTCCTAATAGGGTGGACCCATAATAAGACATGCGTGGGGCCTTCAAAACAATACGTCAGTAAGACGCGCCTGCAGGCCTCAAGTTTGTAGGCGGCCTCCACATTTATAGGTATACTCAGAAACGCAACTGTGGAAATATAATAATTTTCTTATGTAAAGCCCGTCATCACTGATGTATGTAGGTTAGGTCTAATATTGTTGCTAAGATGTGCCACATTACATGCACAAAGATGTAACACATGGACGGCAAAAGTATATTAGTGTATTCATTCATTCATTTCAGGCATTTATATAGCGCCTCTTTAGTGTATCTACTCAGAAGCGCTTAATTTCTGATCGAACTTTAAATTTTGTGATTCCTTTCAGTGTGCGTCATATCTGAGTGAAGCTGGTTTTTAAATTATTCTTGCTATCAAAAACAAACATGGGGTTAATTTGCGTTTGAAATTGACAACTATGAGGCTAAGCCAGACATTTTAAATCTGTGCTAGTCTAAACCACCGACAGCACTATAGGTTGGCTCTTTCTTACAGGTGCTATAGACCAATTTTTTCTTTTAACTTAAATTTTGTTGATAAGATTATGATTCAAACTAAATTGTGCTCCCTATAGCCTATATATATATACAACGACACTAATAAGCGATGCCAACAATAATTACATTTAATGGGTTTCAAGTTGTCACTGCAAGGGGGAACCTCACAATGGCATTTTGTTTCTAGCCTGACTTTGCAGGGGGTACGCCATCATTCGATTTCTTTACTTGGGGGTACAATAAAAATTAAGTTTGAGAACCCCTGCTCTAGGCGTTTTATGTCTTCTTGCCGCATTGTCCACGTCTCCGAGCCATACAGGACAACACTCCGTACCAGTGTCTTCACCATTCTCTTCTTCAGCGTCATGTTTAGACTGCCTCTGAGTAGCTTCCCCCTTTTGTAGAACGCATCTTTTCCCATAGCTATTCTTCTTTTTATTTCCACGTGGCACCTTGCATCCTCTGTAACCACACTTCCTAGATATCAGAACTTCTTTACCTGTTCTATTTCCTCACCATTTAATGTGATGTTTACCGTTTCCTCTCCTCTCTTACTTATCTTCATCACCTTTGTTTTCTTTATGTTAATTCTCATGTCGTAGTTCAGCAATATTCTATTTAAGCGGTCCATCATCATTTGTAGACCCTCTTGACTGCCTGCCAACATCGCCTGGTCGTCTGCAAATCTCTATGCTTTCACCATTTTCCCCACCCACTTTTACCCCCTCCTCCAGCTCCTCTAGCGTTTCTCTGACAATTTCTTCAATATAGATGTTGAATAGAATTGGTGACAGTGGGCATCCTTGCCTCACTCCTCGTCCTATTTTTGCCGGCTCTGAGAATTCTCCATCGATTCTTATCTTGACTCTTTGCCCCATGTATAGATTGCCTATCAATCTTCTTTCTCGCCAGTCCACCCCTATTCGTCTCAGTATTCCCATCAATTTCTTCCAGTCCACTCTGTCAAAAGCTTTTTCGTAGTCGACGAAGCAGATGTAAATATCTTGTCCATGCTGAATGCTTCTTTCTGCTATTACTCTCAGCGGTGCCACTGCATCTCTTGTCCCTCTACCCTTCCTGAACCCATATTGTTCCTCTCCCAAGCACTTATCCGTTTCCGCTTTTGTCTGCAGTCTTTTTGTTATTATTCTTAGCAGTACCTTTGATGCGTGTGTAAGGAGACTTATAGTACGATTGTCCTCACAGTTTATTGCATTCCTTTTCTTCTGTAGTGGTATAACTATGTTCTGTAGAAAGTCCTCTGGCCATTCTCCTGTGCTATATTATGTCCTGGCATAGTTGCACCACTTCATTCATAGCTTTCTCTCCTAGGTTCCTCAGCATTTCTATTGGGATGTTATCAATTCCTTCTGCCTTGCCGTTTTTTATGTCTTCTATTGCAGCCAAGACCTCTTCTTTCATCACCCATGGCCCAATGGTGTCCTCTGTTTGTGCCTCCTCCTGCTCCTTCGCTTGCTTCTCCACTTCCTCCTCAATGTTGGTATTTCCTGTGTACAGCTCCTCCACATATTCCTTCCATCTTTTCCTTATATCTCCAGAGTCTTCTATTAGCCTGCCATCCTTATCTTTGATAGTGCTTCCTCTTCCCATGTTCTTTTCTTTTCCAGTGATTTTATTTTCCCATACACTAGATCGTGGCGTCCTTGTTCCTGGAGTATCTCTAGCTCCGTGCATCTTTTCTTCCACCATTCCTCTCTTGCTTTATTCGTTGTTCTTCTTAATTGATTATTAAGTCTTTTATACTCTTTTTTAGCTTCCTCTGTGTTCTGGTGTTCTGGTGTTTCCATTTTCTTCTCTCTTCCATATCTTTGACCATCTCCGGTGTTATCCATGGCTTGCGAGGTTCAATACTCTTTTGAAATCCCACAGTTTCTGTCGCCTCTTTAACCATTGTCTCCTTTAGATTCATCCACCTTTCCTCTGCTGTTGATCCTTCTTTTAGCGTTTCTACTTTTTCCTCTATTCTCTCAGATAGTTCGCTCATCTTCGTCTTTATCTTCTCTTTGTTCCACTTAAATGTCTTTATCCTTCTCTTTTTGATGAACTTTAGTTGTAGTCTCACTGTCACAGCTACCATGTTGTGTTCTGTATCTGCGTCTGCACCTGGGAGAGTTCTTGAATTCTTCACACTGTTTCTGTATCTCTGCCTGACCATTATGTAATCCAGCTGATATCTTGCTCTGTCCCCTGGTGATTTCCATGTGTACCTTCGTCTTTTTTTGTTGAAACCATGTGTTAGTCACTACTAGTCTTTGTCTTTTGCAGAATTCCATCAGCTTATCTCCTCTTTCATTTCTACTTCCCAGTCCAAATTTCCCTATTATACCCTCTTGTTCTCCTTCCCCTACTACTGCGTTCCAGTCTCCCATTACAACCACATAATCCGTCCCTTTGATGTTTTCCAGGCATCTCTCTATTTTTTCGTTCATAACATCCACCTCCTCTTCATCATGTGTTGACGTAGGCATATACACTTGTATAATTGTTTTGTCCACTGGGTCTCCCCATATTGTCACTAAGATCATCCTGTCCTCAACTCTTTCCACTCTTGTCACACATCTGGCCACTCTATCCGACATTAGAATGGTCATCCCATTCTGACTCTTATCTCCTCCAGCATAAACAACTTTGATGCCATCGCTTATGAGCTCCCCTCCCTCCTTCAATCTTACCTCCGCCAGTCCTAGTATGTCAAGTTCTGCCCTCCTCATCTCTCCTATCACATTTGCCAGCTTTCCTGGACTTGCCATTGTTCTTATGTTCCATGTCCCTATGTTTAGCTTTTCCCTTTTGGTCTCTGTTTCTGTTTGGAAGGATTTCGCTTGTTGACGACCGAAGGAGCCTTGTCTCCCCCATGCCGAACGCAACTCTCCCCAGTGTCTGGATTGAATCGTTAACGTCGTTATCTGAATTTCTGTTTGGCGTCATTTTTCATATAACTCGTATGCATTTTGTGTGTGTTTATGCATGCATGTATGTTCGAGCATCCATACGGACATAAATACTTACATCCATACACAATATAGTATTACATGCATATTTACATACATACGTGCATACAGGCATACATACACACATACACATTACACACATCTGTGTTGCATGTGGTATTGAATGTATGCTCATACGTATAATATACATAGGCCTACATACATGCGTAGGCCTACATATATACATACATATGTATACATACAAGCATGCATACATACATACATGCATATAAACATACATAAATACATACATACATACATACATACATACATACATACATACATACATACATACATACATACATACATACACACAAACCAACATACATACACACATACATACAATCATACATGTATGCACATACATGCATGCATACATGCACACCCATACACATTGATACTGTAGTCATGCAAGAATTCTGACCATCGTCAGCAACTACAATGAGTGTAGTGTAGGCCTACTTGCAGAGTCCTTTATTACTATTGTAGGCTATGTGTAATAATTAATGCAGAAACTGAATGAATATTATGCAATATTATCGAAATTTTGTTGCTATTATTATATGATACAGTCGTTGTTTGGTCATTCGTTCAGCATGGGGGGTTAATTGTCCGGGGTAATTATCTGGGGGGGATTATTGGTACGGTGTAATTCTCCGGGGTAATTGTCCGGCGGGGTAGTTGTCCGGGATATAATTGTCCTGTTACTCTGAAAATGTTACCATAAAAGTTTGCAAATTGAACATATTTTAAACAGTAGGAGAAGACATTTATTGCAGTTTTAAACCATGTCTCTATGCTCTGAAATCATGAATAATGTTGTGTAGATGACAGTTTTAAAAGCTACGGCTACAGCTTGGAAATCCAGAATATTGTAAGTAATTGGGATGCGATGCTCTGAAGTCTTACAGACTTAAACCATGAGTATCAGCATTGAAAACTGAGCCATTGTAGGCTATTAAGTTGACAGCCTCAATTCTTACAATTGTGATATGGAAATTTTAAAAAACTTATACAGTGTTGTTGGACCACTTATTGAAGTCTTAAGCCATGTTTTTCAGCAATCAAATTGTGAGAATGTCTTAGAACAGGACTATGAATTGTTGGCACTGCTATTATGAGCAATTTCATCAAAATGAGAGCCCAAAATGCTTCCCCCCACAGGATGGTACAAGATAGACACTGCATCTACTTCATTACACACGTGCATCCTGCGCACACGAGTGCGCACACACATACACAGCTCAGGAGCATAATGGGTTGCATAGCATTGCTTATATCCCTCTGGCTTCTATCGGATAGCCAGGCAGCGGGGGTCAAACGAAACCCTACAAGCCTCATTAGCAGACGTGGACGGAACGACACTGCACCTAAATAAACCAGATGCCCGGTAAACTCAACAACACTTGTAATCGGCACAGTTGTCTGGAATTGGTTCCCACAGGGCTACATCTACTTTCTGGGGTTCTTACTGATTTTTAAAAATTAAACTCAAAACTGTCAGGAGCGCTTCTGAGAAGTTCCCACGAAGAAGCGCTATATAAGCTAAGATTCTTGAAGAAATGAATGAATGATGAGCCTATTAAAAGATAGGCCTTAATGGTACTTTTAAATTAACCCAACAGTCAGTGCTATGATCCAGTTTGCTTTTATAAATGATTTGATTCTTCTTTGCTTTCCGTCCTCCACTTTAAATTTCTTCCAAGCGTAATTCGCTTATATCTCTTTAGAATTTCGTTTCTTCAGCTTTTCCCAGCAAATTTCTAGCCACGTATGTAATTGCTTCGACAATACCGTACACTACACAGTCCTCACCACCATCCTAAATACCACTAGAATGCAGTGATGACGACGATGACAGCGACAAAATGATGATGATGACGACAACACCGAGTGTGATTAAGATGACGTTGAATATGATGATGATGATGATGATGATGATGAATATGAATATGAATATGAATATGAATATGAATATGAATATGAATATGAATATGATAATGATGATGATGATGACGATTGACGACGATAACGACGACGACGACGACGACGACGACGACGACGACGACGATGATGATGATGATGATGATGATGATATGATGACAGGACCGGATAAAAAAATGTGGGCCCTGTTCAGTAAAACTGCGGAGCCCCAACCTTGCAGAATCACTAAAAAGTACAAAAGAGCATACCAAACGGGCCGCATTAAGGCTATAGTGCGATCCCAGGTGCCAGTGGCGTAGCAAGAAATTTACAATTTTTTTTGCCTTGCCGGATGCCCTTTCTGACACCAACCCAATAGTATTACAGTAAATAAAAGGGAATAAAGTAACAAAGGGAATAAAGTAAGAAAAACAATTGTTACTGCTAGCATTTGTATTGTTTTTCTTTTTGAAGCGGATAAATAACCTTTAAAAAAGGTTTTTCCTGGGCCAATAGGGGGTTTAAACCCGAAACCCCCTTGTCTACGCCACTGCCAGGTGGCGTAGACAAGTTGCCACGACTACCCTCTAATGGCCCTTGTGAGAACAATTTTTCAGCGGCATGTTCAATATGTCATGTGCAAAATTTGTCTTAAGAATTAACAGAGTCCATGTATCAGAACTATCGTCCTTACAGCAAGTCAGCACCATGTTTACGAACAACGCTAATGACGTACAACTGTAGTGCTCGTAGAACAAAGAGGGTCGTCATAATACACCGTGGTTCAAAAAAAGTAAGCCAAATTGTTTTTCATATATCTCTAAGATCTGATGACATATCACGCTAAAATTTTCCAAGTATTTAGAGAATTGGACCAAAAATATGACTCCAAAATTTCAAGAGATAGTTGTAGTTTCTTTGCAAATTAATTTTTATCTGCTTTGTTTTGAACAATGCCACTAACAGGTATGCTTATTCCGACTAGATAATTTGTTTTGCCCTGTTTTTAGAGCACTTAAAACATTTAAAACACTTAAGAACACTCAGAGTCACTAAATAAATTCGAATTGCCTGTATCTGAGTATTGCCTAGGTCCCTAGGACACTTAAAACAATTAGAGTCACTCTAAATTTTGATTAAAGCATAAATATTTTTATTATGCGCATTTTTCAAAAAAGGGGATAGAATGGTTTATCTCCCCGGATAGTATAGACCCGTTAATTCCATCCGGGGGGATAGATTTATTCATCCCCCCGGATAGCTTTCAAGGGGGATACTCCGTTTCATGAC
>OX457048.1:43596883-43601883 GCA_949752735.1 Lumbricus terrestris
GTTCAAAGTGTTCGCCTTCGGCTTCAACACAAGCTTCAAGACGCGTTCGCTATTTGCCAATTGCAGCATCAATAACCAATAACATTTGGTTTCGACATGTAAAATAACGACGTCATTATGACGTCATTTTTAGTGAGGGCCGTTCATAAATTGCCAATTTGTAGATAATTATCTCAGGATCAAGCATGTTTTGAAATTTTGACAATCGATGAATATTTACCAGTTTTATTCACATTATCAAAAGGGTGCCCGATTTATTGGGACACAGTGTACATATAACCCCACTCCAGCCCAATCCCACCAAGCACCACCCAATTCCTTTCCATACCCCGCTCCACCCACCCCAAGTCCCCGACGTCCGCCACCCCATTGATAATCAGCGATGCAACTCATGCTATCCACAGATGTCCAGTTACGCGTGTTCACCCCAACCCGCCACAGCCCTCTCTTCGCCCTTCTAGCAACCCAAGTACCCAACCCAGGCGGGTCTTTGTCTACCTGCTAGAAGGATTGAGGTGAATAGGTGCGATAAACTTTCGTGGCGGCTGTGTGCTGGGCGGGGGTGGCTATTCCCGACGGTTTCTATCATTGTTCGTTGGAACCCAAGAAATTGAACTGTGGGTGTGCTTGCTGGACTAACAAACATACATGGACACATGCATACATACATGCCTACCATCATACATACATATATATATATATATATATATATATATATATGCATACTTGCATATAATTATACCAGTGATTCCCAACCTTTTTTGACTTTAGGGTCACTTTGTTGCTGTTCGAGGATGTGAGAGCTACTTTTTCTTAGTTAGAGGACATAAGGGTATTAAGAGGACACAAGGCTAAAATTTAATTAACCAAGAGCATATAAAATCGTCAAAATTGAATAAAAATAGAATGCTTGATGCTATTTATAAACATCCAAATAAAATAATTTGTAAAAGAGAATAATTTTTTTATTTTATTCTGTCCAAATTGTCATTTTTTTGCGTATATTTTATATAATTATTTCAGAGGTTTAGGTTCATTATTTAAAACCTGGCGGGCCACTTTTCGGAGTTTGTCTCGACTAGAATTTCGGTCTGATTTTAATTTATCCCGGAGTTGTCTCGACTTGAATTTACGTCTGGATTGAATGTATCCTGGAGTTGTCCCGACTTGAATTTAGGTCTGAATTGAATTCATCCCGGCATAGGCGTACGAGGCGGGGGTCCAGAGGGGCAAATGCCTCCCAAATTTCGGGCAAATGTGTTTTTCGGGCAAAGAAGGCATGGGCTGTCAAAAAAAATTCGAAATTTTTTTCGGGCAAAACAGGTACGGGAGGATTTTTTCGGGCACAGGAGTAAAAAAGTTGAAAAAATTGGACGGATGACTAAAAAGGTCATCAGATTTTTCGGACGGGAAAATCTTAAGATTTTTGGGCGGATGACGAAAAAAAGGTCATCAGATTTTTCGGGCAAAATGTTTTGACCCCCCCACTGCCGAAATGTCCCGTACGCCTATGCATCCCGGAGTTTGTCTCGACTTGAATTTCGGTCTGATTTTAATTTATCCTGGAGTTTGTCTCGACTTGAATTTCGAACTGATTTTAATTTATCCCGGAGTTGTCTCGACTTGAATTTTGGTCTGATTTGAATTTCCTGGACTTGTCTCGACTTGAATTTCGGTCTGAATTGAATTTATCCTGGAGTTTGTCTCGACTTGAATTTCGGTCTGATTTTAATTTATCCTGGAGTTGTCCCGACTTGAATATAGGTCTGAATTGAAATCATCCCGAAGTTCAATCAATCAATCAAATTTTATTGAATCGATTCAGTGTAAACATGCTATTATCACCATGACAAATCTTAGTACATGGAATGAACAAAATATAGACAGGAAATATTAGAGGTAAACATTGCACATTAGATAATAGATCATTATAGCAAAGAGAATCGACTCGTGGAGAGAAGAAGCTGACGCTAATCTAGTCATCCCCACATCATTAGGAACAGCAATAGTAACAAGAAAAGGTAGGAAGAATCGATGGCTATGTCACAGATATAGGTAGGTAACTTAATTAGAATCTACATAGAGTCAGCTGTTTTAAGCAAATGTTTTTTAAATGCCGACTTAAAGGAATTAAGAGAATTAATGGAGCGAGTGCTGGGATCAATTGAGTTCCAAAGTTTGGGGTCTGAGAGTCTGACAGTGTGTTGTTTGGTGTTAGTATTGCATGAACTAACGCTTCTATTCACAACTACAACACCAGATCACGTTTCAACATACACCACATGTATGTTGAAACGTGATCTGGTGTTGTAGTTGTGAATAGAAGCGTTAGTTATAAAATAGTCCCTAAATAGACTAGGCAATAAATTATGCTGATGACGGTACATAAATGTGAATAGAAGCGTTAGTTATAAAATAGTCCCTAAATAGACTAGGCAATAAATTATGCTGATGACGGTACATAAATACTGCCAGTTGGAGCATAGGCGGAGACCTGGGCCAAGAATTGGGGGGGACGGAAAGACGCGAGATTTTCGTGAAAATTTCTGACGACCGGCGAAATCTAAAAAATATTTCTTATTTTCGCCGCCAAAAAAAAGTGATGACCTTTTTTTTTTAGTCATCCGGCCCAAAATCTTGAGGAAATTTTCTATTTTTTTTAGTCATCCGGCCAAATCTCGTCGAAGAAATTTTCTATGACCTTTTTTAGTCTTGAGGCTCAACTATGGGGGGGAATGCATGGGCCGTCCCCCCAACACTTTCATTGGGGAGACCGTCCCCCCTTGTCCCCCCCTAGGTCTACGCCCATGAGTTGGAGTTTAAATAAGTCATAAACCGTTAGCAGGTCGAGATTTTTAAAGAGACCAGCAGAGGCAGCCAAATAGTGGGAGCCAGAGATAATTCTCACTGCACGTTTCTGTTATAGTAATAGAGGTGCAAGGTGAGTTTTGTAACCTCCGGCCCATATAATAGTACCATAGCTAAGATAAGGTAAGACAAAGGTATTATAGAGTGTTTTAAGCGTGGAGGGGGGAAGAATATTTTGAAGCCTATTAATTATTCCAATAGACTTAGCAATTTTATTCCTAGTAAGGGTGATATGGAATTTCCAACTAAGGTGCTCGTCAATGATCAGTCCCAAAAATTTGGTCTGAGATACACGCTTAATAGGGATATTGTTAAGAATGATACTTTTTGAAGGTTCGTCGGGGATTTTCTTACCTGTACTAGAGAATATGATATAATTGGATTTTGTAATATTGATAGATAAGGATTTAGCATTAAACCAAGCAGATAAATGAAGTAATTCAGAGTTCATACTATCAAACAGGTCACTTATGTTTTTAGACGATATAAAAACTGTGGTGTCGTCAGCGAATAAATAAAAGAGGAGCTTATTGGAGCAATTACTTATATCATTAATATAAACTAAAAAGAGCAGAGGGCCAAGGATAGATACTTGGGGAACCCCAAAACATATGGTGGCCAAATCAGACGTCGCTCCACGATAGGTTACTAGTTGGTGTCTATTGGATAAGTAAGATTTAAACCATTCTAAAACCATTCCTCTAATGCCATAGTGGTAGGATCCTCAATAGCGGAGTTTCTCAATTCAAATATCATGCTTGATGGTATCGAAAGCCTTCGATAAATCCAGGAAAACACCAATAGCTCTATTACGGATGTCAATGGCGTCCGATAGTTTGTCAATGACTTTAAGGATTGCATGAGTAGTAAAGTGACCTTTTCTAAAGCCAAATTGCTTATCGTATAGGATATTAGTCTTTTCGAGGAAATTAGATAATCTAAAATGCATGGCTCTTTCAAGAATTTTTGAAAAACAGGTTAGTTTAGAAATGGGTCTGTAATTAGCCATATCCTGACAATCATTGGATTTAAAAATAGGGGAGATATTAGCAAGTTTCATACCTTTAGGAACAATGCCAGTGATAAAAGATTGATTAATTAGGTGAGCAATGGGTTTGGAAATGGTAGGCGCAAGCTTTTTAATAATAGGAACAGGCAGTTCACAACAATCATACGGTTTAGTAACTTTAAGATTAGAGATGATATCGGCAATTTC
This sequence comes from Lumbricus terrestris, assembly GCA_949752735.1. NCBI lineage: Eukaryota > Metazoa > Annelida > Clitellata > Crassiclitellata > Lumbricidae > Lumbricus > Lumbricus terrestris. Next base: position 43,600,968 of record OX457048.1, read on the forward strand.
ACAATCATTAACTGGTGTGATAAACATACAACTAGGGTTGGGAGTTTTTAAGTAAGAGGAATAGTGGGAAGACGTCAGGGGAATATTGGCGGCCATTTTAGGTCCTATGGAAGCAAAATAGTCATTAAATAGGTTAGCACAAGTGGTAGGATCCTCAATAGCAACACCATTAACAATAAGGGGCAAATTAGCAATGCTCTGACCTTTTTGCTGAAGTAAGGTTTTAATAATCTTCCAAGGTTAGTTCTATGTTGCTCAAGGAGATTAGTGTAGTACAATTTTTCGCAGTTGCGTAGAATAGTAGTCAATTTGTTTTTATAGTTTTTATATTTGGTCAATGCCTTATCAGTTTTAGTTTCCAGAAATCTTTTGTAAAGTTTATTCTTAGTTTTACAGGATTTAAGAAGGGACGGGGACAACCAAGGTTTCATTTTAGTTTTATATATTCTAGCTTTCCTAGTTATTAAGGGATGACTAGTATTATAACAGTGAAGTAGTTTGGTATTCAAGGAGTTGAGGATAAGGTCAGGGTTAGTTAAGTTTAATGTCTCACCCCAGTTCTCTAGGTTAAGGGTAGCTTGGAGGTTAGAGAATGCCATCTCACTGTTGGGACGATAGGACACAATTTTGGATTTGCTAGTGGGCTTTAGAGGAAGATCAATAACCACAAAGATAGGAAGATGATCACTTACATCCGAGAGAAGTAAGCCAGAGCTATCTTTAAAATTAAGGGAGTTAGAGAAGATGTTATCGATCAAGGTGGAGGATACCTTGGTGATCCTAGTAGGTGCATGAATAAGAGGATGAAAGAGAAAGGAGGACATAACATCTAGGAAATCATTAGTGCGGGGATGAGTATCTAGATTAAGCAAATTGATATTGAAATCACCACATAGGTAACAGACTTTCTTAGTCT
>OX457048.1:43606883-43621883 GCA_949752735.1 Lumbricus terrestris
GCAACATTTTGGCAAGGCAAAAGTTCTGGCAGGCAAAAATTCGGGCAGGCCAAAAATTCTGGTAGGGCAAAAGTTTTGGAAGGGAGCAATTCCGTGGCTGTTTACCCACATTGCGTATAGGCCTACAACTATCTATATCTATAAGAAAGGATGTGGCTATGTATGTATGTATGTGGGTGACTTTGTCCAGAATGCACGCTCCCAGTTTTTGAGCTTTTCATTCCAAACCTTCACTAGGCTACTGTGTAGGTCTCGGCACGAGACGCAAAGGCGAGGGGTTGGCGATTATATACCACCATGGGGGCCAGGGTGGGGTGAGAAACCCCCTTTTTTTTAAAAACGCAGCTATTGATTTGATTATTTTTTCTAGATAGAGGTCCATCAGAACCCCCCGGATCTGTGGTTGGAAAATCTCTACCACCATGGGGGCCAGGATGGGGGAGGTCAAAAACACTAATTTTCGCTATAAAATTTCATTCGCTTGCAACGTATAAAAGAAGTCACTTTAACCGTTTTAAAGGTGTTTAAGCTCTTTTGCCATTACGGATTTCACGGGTCGCTTACAGGGATGGAAGGGTGGGGTGGATGGGTTGGGGTGGGGGTCGGATGGGGGTGGAAATTTTTGTGAAACCCAAATTTCTCGGGTCGCGTACCGGTAGAAGTCGGAGTGTGGTAGGGTGGGGTTGTGGCCGTAGCGGATCGAACCCTAAATTTCCCGGGCAACGCCGGGTTCCCCAGCTAGTTTAATATAACAGCATAGGCCCAACTGTCGCTTTATTGTTTTTCGAATTAAGCGTAACCATTTGCGTCAACAATAGACCTAGCCTATATATATATATACCTAACTCAGTAACTTTATGGCTGAACTTTTTCTTTTCGAAATGCTACTCGATAGAGGATTTGCCAAGTGCTTCACTAAGTCAGTGGCAGTGTGGGCGATAAAAAAGACCCTTAGGGTTTCTTGCCAATACCTTAGCCAGAAGTAGAAATTTTAGCTGAAAGATAATTCATATTTACACATGATGGCAGGGGCGGATCCAGGGGGGGCCAATCCGGCCATGGCCCCCCCATTTCAAATCACCATGGGACGTGGCCCCCCCATCCATGGTGGACGAAAAAAAAATTCAGGGTGTCAGTCATGCACAGGAGAATTAATGTATAAATGTAATTAAAATCTATAATAGAAATAATAATATAAATGTAATCTAAGTCTCTCACGCAATTGCATTGTCTTAATATAAAGCAACGAAATGAAACAATCTTATAACAGTATCCAACTATGATTTATGGCATACAATGTAAGTCAATCGTGTATATATTCGTAGTAAATTTTAAAAACATTAACACAAATAAACACAAGTATAACTAAGTACAACTAACTATTAATTACAAATCAAGTTAACACGAACAACAGTGTTTGGGATGTAATTTATTTTTTGCAGATGCCAAAAAATTTCAGGGCGAAACATGTTAAGTTTTTAGTGTAGTCTACATGTGCAAGAAAGTGCGGTGAATGATAACACATGTTTACTCCTTGTTTTTATTTATATCTTACTATATTTCATTCAGTAGTGGGAGTATTTTATTTATTTTAGCCTTAAAACGTCATCACTTTTTAGACGAAAAATAAACACCTTTTTTAAGATTTCGCACGCATGACTACAAAAAGTTATCAGTTTTTTGCGATGCTAAATTGAACACCTTTTTTTGAAAATTTCGCACGGAAGAGTAAAAGGTCATCACTCTTTTTAGACGAAAAATTAAACACCTTTTTTAAAGATTTAGCACGGATGACTACAAAAAGTCATTAGTTTTTGGGATGCGAAATTAAACACCTTTTTTGAAAATTTCGCACGGAAGGCTAAAACGTCATCACTCTTATTAGACGAACAATTAAACACCTTTTTTAAGATTTCGCACGCATGACTACAAAAAGTTATCAGTTTTTTGCGATGCTAAATTGAACACCTTTTTTTGAAAATTTCGCACGGAAGACTAAAACGTCATCACTCTTTTTAGACGAAAAATTAAACACCTTTTTAAAGATTTCGCACGCATGACTACAAAAAGTTATCAGTTTTTTGCGATGATAAATTGAACACCCTTTTTTGAAAATTTCACACGGAAGAATAAAAAGTCATCACTCTTTTTAGACGAAAAATTAAACACCTTTTTTAAGATTTAGCACAGATGACTACAAAAAGTCATCAGTTTTTTGGGATGCGAAATTAAACACCTTTTTTGAAAAATTTCGCACGAAAGACTAAAAAGTCATATCACTCTTTTTAGACGAAAAATTAAACACCTCTTTTAAGATTTCGCACGGATGATCAAAAAATGTCATCGGTTTTTTGGGAAGGAAAATTGAACACCCTTTTTGAAGATTTCCGGCGGATTACTTAAAAAAATCTAGTTTTCGGGAAAGAAGTTTTTAAGTAAAGTCAATATTTATTGAGATCTTATGGCACTCTTATAAGCACTGAAAAGTACAGCTATTTTGTTAAGAGAACAGCTTAAAATGCTACCATTGCAATGTGAAAATTCAAAAAGTTTCTGGTGGGGAGGGGCATATCCCCTCCCCACACCCCTCCCCTACCACTCTCGGCGCTGCGCGCCTCATGATTGTCTTCAGACGGTGAATTATGTAACCCTCCGGAAACCTCAATCCCCCTAGAGGTGAGGCCTAAATGAAACTCTGGTTCCGCCAAAAACGACTAAAATAGTTAATCAGATTTCCAGCGAAAGATCAACAAAAAAATTTCCGACCCCAGCCCCAAAATTTTTTGGCCCCCCCTTCGAAACGTTCTGGATCCGCCACTGCATGATGGTAAGATTTCATTAAAAACATTCAAACAGAACAAAAGTTGTATCACTTTTAGTGAGACCACTTATTTTTGACGATTCAAAAACATGACCCAGTAAAAGTTTTTAAAAACCATTTTATTAAGTAGACTGACAACTCATATCATTTGTGTAAAATAAACTTGTTATTGACAGAAAAATTATTATTATCATATTTGTGTAAAATAAACTTTTTATTGACAGAAAAATTATTATTGTTATCGTCCAGCATATTAGGCCTAATTTTAATCGTTCTGCGTTGTTTCAGATGGAGATTAAACGAAGATTATTTTTTAATATTGTAGCCTAATAAGCCTATTGTAACTACTACCTTCATTAATCGATAAATTCTGGATGGACAAGGAACACAATTTTACTATTATTATTATTATTTAGAAAAGAAACAGCCTAGCTGCACGTAGCTGTGGCATCATTTAGCAAGATGACTGCCAAGTTGGTAAATTATAAAAGAGTTTTTCAGTTAAATAATTTTTTGTTAAAATAATCAAATCGAAAATTCTGTCAAATTAAAACGCCCAAGATGCCAATGGCAGACAAAATTTGTAGGCTATTCATACACTTCATGAGCAAGGTCTTTTAGATAAAGCTATAATCGCCGCTTACTCTGATAAGCCGTGATGGTCTCACTGAAAATGATATAACTTTTGTCCTGTTTGAAATACTGTTGTGAAATCTGGCCACTGTGCGTAAATCCGAATTGTCTCTAGGCCTGTAAAATTTGATTTGTCTAAAACTTCTGGTTCAGATATTTGACAAAATCCCTTAGGGAGGTTAATTCATGACCCACCCTGTATAAGATTTATAAGATTTGCTTTCCAAATGTCAAAAATTGTTCGATTTTATGGCTTCGCCCATCTGATCCTCTAACCAGCCAACTCTAATACTATACTATATTATTTTTGGATTTATAAAGCGCCTCTCACAGTACAACCTATAGTCAGAAGCGCTCAATAATAATAGTGCAAGGTGTGTGATTTATGGCAAGCACGGTAGCGCAAAATTATAGGCCTATGTAGGTCCGAGCACGCGACTCGCCCTCTGCCCTGGTCACATGTATGACTGCCCTGGCTACAGTGGCGGATCCAGAACGTTTCGAAGGGGGGGGCCAAAAAATTTTGGGGCTGGGGTCGGAAACTTTTTTGTTGATCTTTCGCTGGAAATCTGATTAACTATTTTAGTCATTTTTGGCGGAACCAGAGTTTAATTTAGCCCTCACCTCTAGGGGGATTGAGGTTTCCGGAGGGTTACATAATTCACCGTCTGAAGACAATCATGAGGCGCGCAGCGCCGAGAGTGGTAGGGGAGGGGTGTGGGGAGGGGATATGCCCCTCCCCACCAGAAACTTTTTGAATTTTCACATTGCAATGGTAGCATTTTAAGCTGTTCTCTTAACAAAATAGCTGTACTTTTCAGTGCTTATAAGAGTGCCATAAGATCTCAATAAATATTGACTTTACTTAAAAACTTCTTTCCCGAAAACTAGATTTTTTTAAGTAATCCGCCGGAAATCTTCAAAAAGGGTGTTCAATTTTCCTTCCCAAAAAACCGATGACATTTTTTGATCATCCGTGCGAAATCTTAAAAGAGGTGTTTAATTTTTCGTCTAAAAAGAGTGATGACTTTTATTCTTCCGTGTGAAATTTTCAAAAAAGGGTGTTCAATTTAGCATCGCAAAAAACTGATAACTTTTTGTAGTCATGCGTGCGAATTGCGAAATCTTTAAAAAGGTGTTTAATTTTTCGTCTAAAAAGAGTGATGACGTTTTAGTCTTCCGTGCGAAATTTTCAAAAAAAGGTGTTCAATTTAGCATCGCAAAAAACTGATAACTTTTTGTTGTCATGCGTGCGAAATCTTAAAAAAGGTGTTTAATTGTTCGTCTAATAAGAGTGATGACGTTTTAGTCTTCCGTGCGAAATTTTCAAAAAAGGTGTTTAATTTCGCATCCCGAAAACTAATGACTTTTTGTAGTCATCCGTGCTAAATCTTTAAAAAAGGTGTCTAATTTTTCGTCTAAAAAGAGTGATGACGTTTTAGTCTTCCGTGCGAAATTTTCAAAAAAAGGTGTTCAATTTAGCATCGCAAAAAACTGATAACTTTTTGTAGTCATGCGTGCGAAATCTTAAAAAAGGTGTTTAATTTTTCGTCTAAAAAGAGTGATGACTTTTTAGTCTTCCGTGCGAAATTTAAAAAAAAGGTGTTTAATTTCGCATCCCAAAAAACGATGACCTTTTGTAGTCATCTGTGCTAAATCTTAAAAAAGGTGTTTAATTTTTTGTCTAGAAAGAGTGATGACTTTTTATTCCTCCGTGCGAAATTTTCAAAAAAAGGTGTTCAATTTAGCATCCCAATAAACTGATGACTTTTGTAGTCATCCGTGCGAAATCTTAAAAAAGGTGTTTAATTTTTCGTCTAAAAAGAGTGATGACGTTTTAAGGCTAAAATAAATAAAATACTCCCACTACTGAATGAAATATAGTAAGATATAAATAAAAACAAAGAGTAAACATGTGTTATCATTCACTGCACTTTCTTGCACATGTAGACTACACTAAAAACATAACATGTTTCGCCCTGAAATGTTTTGGCATCTGCAAAAAATAAATTACATCCCAAACACTGTTGTTCGTGTTAACTTGATTTGTAATTAATAGTTAGTTGTACTTAGTTATACTTGTGTTTATTTGTGTTAATGTTTTTAAAATTTACTACGAATATATACACGATTGACTTACATTGTATGCCATAAATCATAGTTGGATACTGTTATAAGATTGTTTCATTTCGTTGCTTTATATTAAGACAATGCAATTGCGTGAGAGACTTAGATTACATTTATATATATTATTTCTATTATAGATTTTAATTACATTTATACATTAATTCTCCTGTGCATGACTGACACCCTGAATTTTTTTTTTCGTCCACCATGGATGGGGGGGCCACGTCCCATGGTGATTTGAAATGGGGGGGGCCATGGCCGGATTGGCCCCCCCTGGATCCGCCCCTGCCTGGCTATGCCCTGGTTACAAAAAGTGTCTGGCGCCGCCACTGCTATTATTTATAATAAAATAATATAATAACGTTTCTTATAAACAAGATAAATATGCCGTGGTGGGTAACATTAAAGGATGTCATAAAATTATTTTGATTTCAGCACTGGAATTATGCAAGTTAGGAGCATACATCGAATAAGTAACATCGTATTAAAACATAGGCTTATGGGAACGACACTTTATGTCACTATGAACTACTGTAGCATCGCAATTCTTCAAAGTGATCAGCCTACGACAGATGCCCTCCTGGGGGAGTAAATTGCTTAGACTACGGTGCCGGTTTCGTGGGGGAAGGGTTGTCTGGTTTCTTACTAAGTTCTTGAAGTCCAGAAGTTCTGTGAGACATCTCTCAGCGCAACCCTCCCCCCCCACAACAGTGCTCCTCTCTCCTGTCTTGGCCGGTCGAACAGTCCAGTGTTGCCAATCAGCTGGGGGTCGCCTAATCGCCATTAGCGTAATAGCGAGCAATTGTGATCCACTGTTAGCCAAGATAAGAAGCCCACACAGTATATCTGAGCGTCAATATGTCTTGCACTGCCTATTGGTTTGTGGCTTTGTGCATCTGAATTTCTTTCTCCCCGTTTCGGTGACAGTCCGCTTGTGCGACTGTAAGTAACTCCTAACCATAATAATTATTAGGCCTATGTTTGTGCATTTATTCCTGCGTATGTATGTGCGTTTGGCTGTCTGCTGGTCCGCCCACCAGTCTGTTGTTCTCACCGTCTATCTGTCCGTCTAAATGTCTTTCCGTCTGCACGTCCTAGTGTGTGTCTATCTTAGACTATTTAGACGTCTAGGCTATGTGTTTGTATGTCTGCATGCCTGTATGTTAGGAGGAGGAGGTGGTGGTAGAGGACCAGAAGGTGAAGGAGAATAAGGAGGGGGAGAAGAAGGAGGAGGTGTAAGACAAGGAGGAGGAGCAAAGACCCAGTTGAAAGCCACAAGGGGGCTAACACAGGAATGAGATGACCAATAAGCAGAAATGCTTCAGTGCAGAGTTAAACACTTGTGGATGGTTTGACCGTTTGCACAATCTCACTGGACTCTATTAAAACTGATTTTAATTTGGAAGAGCTTTTGGTAAGTTTTGAAATCATGTTTTCTGATCAACTCCAATGCCTTTGACTTGACGAATTTTCAAAACGACCCTTGCACATAACACTTTTGTTTCTGCTACTACTGCTGATGATGATGTGAAGGGGATGATGATGATGATGATGATGATGATGATGATGATGATGATGATGATGATGATGATGATGATGATGATGATGATGATGATGATGATGATCGTTCGTGGTGACGATGATAAAAAATTTCACGAAGAAGCAGATGATGATAACGACGACAACAACGATGATGATAATGATGACAATGATGACGGCGATGATAGTAAGTTAAAGATGCAGATGATGATGATGATGATGATGATGATGATGATGACGACGACGACGATGATGATGATGATGATGATGATGATGATGATGATGATGATGACGCCAGCGATAAGCATTGCACCCGGAATTGTCTGCCATTCAAATACCCTATAGACTGCATGAACTACATTATCATGCACTCATCTGTGATGCGATCTAGAGCCAGTAGGCGTGGCGGCTTATTAAACTGTAGCCTGCGCTGCCGCGCATGCGCATGCTTTGGACATTGCTTCAGAAGAGGCAAATAATAACTTACGCAAAACTGGTTTAAGTTTCCCTCTGTCGTTCCAGCGAGCTATGAACCAAAACTGATTGATCTAGATAGGAATTAAATCAATTAATCGCGAGCGGTGTGTCTCGCACATATGATAATTCCTAGTTTTCCATATTTTGGTGATTTTATGTGGTGAGGATTTTATGGGGCAAAAGTAAAAGACACGTAATAACAGGCCTGATTTTCATCATAAAATTCCTAACGATGGAAAGCCTAATTATAAAAAATATCATGAAAACAAACTTATATTAGTGACCTTAAGCAAAACCAAATATTACTTTTTCTTGTAGTTGTAGGATTAAAGAGAATTTTGACGCTAACTTTAAGCTCCTCTCGTCGAGGAGGTCCTTAACCACATGTCGTCCTTAGCTGGAGGGTTTGCCATCAATTGATGAGTTTGGTATAGGATAATAGTAATAATAATAATAATAATAATAATAATAATAATAATAATAATAATAATAACAACAATAATGATGATGTGGCTATTATTATTATCTTTTTTTCTGCCCGAGGTTTGTATGATCCTCAGGGACTTAAACACTAATTACTAAAATAAAAACATCAGGAACGGCACCTAGTCGTCGTTGAAATCAAGTGCAGGTATAGGGAGGGAGTAGGAGAAGGGAGGGGAGGAGGGGGAGAAGCGTAAGAAGGAGAAGTGGAGGGAGGAGGAGGAGGAGAAGTGGAAGGAGGAGGAGAAGGTGGATGAAGAGAAGTGGAAGAAGAAGGAGGAGAAGGGGAAGGAGGAGGAAGAAGAGGAGGAGAGGGGAGAGGAAGGGATGGGGATGGAGTTTAGGGATGGGAGGGGAGGGAAAGGGAGGAAGGGGAAGGAAGAAGAAGAAGAATAATGAGATGATGAAGAAGAAGGGTAGCTGATTCTTGTACACCTCTTTTAGAAGTACAAGTTTTAGTTTAACATCACAGACACAGCGTTTAATAATAAGCTGAGTAAGCTGCAAAAGTATTCACGGTTAACCCTCGGGCTACCAAGGGAATGGTATACATCCCCTTAGGTTTTCCTAAATCAAACTTGTTCCGTTTGGAATAAAATTTTAACGTTTTAAGTAGATGTAGAGGGTTCATTGGCACACATTTTGAGCTAAAATTTTTGATGATGCCCCCTACCGTTCAAAAGTTATACCCGATATACCCAATATACCCAAGGTACTAGGGGGGATACCACTCCCCTTAGATTATCGACTATAACCTTTGCGCCCTTTAACATTAAGGGACACAAATTATATCATTCTATAGAGGAAATGTGCGGCTACATTTCCATGCTCATTGAGTTGTCTTTTGACAACCGGAAGTGTTCAAAATAAATTAAAATGTATATAAAGGTGTTTAATTTTCATGAAATTTTCATGTTTTTTCTATTATAATTTTTCTATAATTTAATTTTTAATAAAAATAAATTATGCCATTCTGTAGAAGGCATTTAGGGCTATTTTCTAATACTAAATAATTGGTCTTTTGATGACCGGAAGTGCTCGAAATAAATTAAAATGTATGAAAATGTTGGGTTATTTTACAACGCAAACCGATATGTCTGCGTAACCGTTTTTCAGCAGCTACAACAAGTTTTTGTTGTTGTTTTGATTGAACATAAAACAGACTTATTACTAGTTTCTATAGTTGAACATTGGACTTTATTATATGTAAACTACTTTTTATATATAAATCATGTCTAAAACACACAGAATCTAATATTTTGCTTATGCGTAAGTATACGTTTTGTGGAATCGACGGGTATACACATGGTAAAAATTGTATAATTTCGAGGTGCATTCATATTTTGTAAACCTAAACATACCATTTTGTGCATAAATGAATGCTGAATCCAATGGTATATTACAAGTTATGATATCTCAAACCAAACCCAAATTCTAGGGGTGGAGTGGTAACCACCACCCCCTTGGTAGTCCGTGTTACAAAAAAGCTTGGTAGCCTGAGGTTTAATTTGCAGTGGTTCTAACACAGGCACAGCGCTTTATCGTGTTACGTAATGTTATGCCATGTGATGTAATGTTGTGTCATGTAATGCTATGTCATGTTATGTAATGGTAATCACAAATGAAACGTTGATTGTAGATCGTTCTTCCACAACGCAGCCACCGCCGCCACAACCACCTCTACCACCACAACTACCACTACTGGGGAGGGAGTTTTGAGATGGGAGGGGAGGGAAAGGGATGAAATGGGAGGAAGGAGAAGAATAATAATAAGAAGAAGAATAGCTGATTATTATACACCTCTTTTAGAAGTACTAGTTTTAGCTTAACAACACACACACAGCGGTAGAAAGGAAGCTAAGTAAGGTTTGTCGCATTTGACCAAGGTTTTCGAAGTTAATAATAATTTGCAGTGAACCATGATAGTTCTAACACATGCACAACACCTGGTTGTGATATGTAAAGTTAATCACAAATGAAACATTGATTGTAGATCGTTCTTCCGCATCGCAACCACCTCTACCACCACAACCACCGCCACCACCACCACCACCGCAAGCAGAACAATCACCACTCCCACTTCCACCATCACCTCCAACACCTCCACCACAACCACCAACTCCTAGCACACCACCAGACCAACCAATCGTCCATCGTGGCTCCCAAGAAGAAGATGCCGTCGTCGGCGTCGGCGTCGAGCGGCGTCGCCCTCCCGCTGGAGCCAGCATCGATCACCCTCATCCACGACAGCCTCACCTTCGAGAGTCGCCAGCTGAAGGGTCTTCGCGACATGGAGAAGCAGGCGGAGTCGGAGCTGAAGCTGAAGCGGCGCGAATGGGAACGAGACGTGGAGAAGATGAGGGAGGAGTTCCTCAAGCTGCACCGGACGGACCGCGTCTGGGGCAGCGATGAGTTGCTGGATGATCCCCTGGTCTCCAAGCGCCGAGGCAGCACGGATATCCTCAACGCGAAGAAGATGAAGACGCTCTTCACTGAGGGACCCGACTCGGAGCACCGCAAGCTGCGGCTGAGGTTCGATCTGAGGGGCTTCGACCCGGACAGCGTCCGGGTGTCTTCGGACAACGAGCGCATCGTGGTGAAGGCGACGAAGATGGAGGATGCACCGTCCGGCGTTCCAGTGAAGAGGGACTTCAACCGGAAGATCCAGAAGCCGAGGGAGGTCGACCCGACGCGGTTGAAGTCCCGCCTCACCTCCGACGGGATCCTGCTCGTCGAGGCGCCGATCGTTCCCAAGCAGCTTCCGGTGGCCGCTGGGGCTGTGACCGTCAAGAAGTCCGGACCGAGTCCTTCTCACTCCTTCCACGGATCGGCGCGGTCCAAGTCCCCGGTGGCGACGCCGAGCAGTCCACCGAAGGAGGTGAAGATCGGGATTCCGACGTTTCGCGAGGAGAACGGACACCGTCGGATGCATTTGGTGGTGGAGGTTGGCACGATGTTCAAACCGAAGGACATAACGATCCAGGTGATCAAGGAGAACCGCATCCTCATCAAGGCGAAGCACGAGGAGCGGACGTCGGAGCGTCTCTCGAAGAACAAGTTCTCGAAGGAGTTCGAGTTGGCGGAGAAGATCGAGGCGTACTCGATCCGCGGCGGGCTCACCCCCGACGGACACCTCATCATCGGGGCGTTCGTCAAGGGATTCGGCGGACCGGAAGTGACGAAGGAGAACGCTGGGAAGATCATCATTGAAGAGATCGACCCACACTCAGATCTGATGCCGTGCAACATCCTCAACCTCGCCTCCTTCCCGCCAACGGTGCCCGCCACGGCCGCTGCCACTCCCGCCGCCTCCGCAAACGGCGGCTCATAGTCAACCCCCTTCCCCTGCAGGGGTTTACGAGCTCCTCCCTCCGCGGGTTCGCCCGTATCGATGTCCAGAGAGATCGTCCTATATACGGTCGGGTTAAAAGTTCAGCCACCCACTCAACAATGAACCATCATCATCTCCTTGTGGTTATTGTTAGCCTGTTCGATTGTTGTGAGATCGTTCTGTTACCACTATAGCAACGGAATCTGTGTTGTCAGTAGCAACTGAGTCTGCGTTTCGTTTCCCATAGCAACGGAGCATGATATTTTAAATCGCCAATTGCGCTAAATCTATTTTGCCAATAGCAACGCAGTATAAACGTGTTTGTTGTCCATTATTACGAACATTATTTTGATCGTGGTTGTCCATAGCAACGATATCTGTGTCGTCATTAGCAACGGTCAAAAGAACGAAATACATCCGTTTAGAAAAGAGAGAAAAAATTATCACGTGCCAACGAATAGCAGGGTTCACAGAGACTTTATTAGAAGTTCAAAGTTCGTTCAAAAGCCGAATGATCGCATGAAAAATTTCCGTCATGAACATTCTTATAAATAAAATAATGTCAGTCAACAGGAGAGTTCGCAAGATTTTCAGGTTTCCTAGCTTTCAGAGATTTATTTTAAGACACCTTTTTAAAATAAATTCTTTCGGCTTCATATCTTTGAAACAAGACGCAATTTTAATATGTTCCTGAGAATCATTTATTGTTAGATTAATGTGGCAATGTCAGAATCTTGGCTCGCTAAAAACTGATATTTTAATCGATTTGGACAGCTTTTAAACGTTCCCAACGGATATTATGAATCAATTCCGTAATGTTGCCATAAAATAAAACAATGAGTGATAATTAGTCAAACACTATGACTACCCTACTTAAGTGTCAAGGAGGCTTAACACAAGCGCCTTCGTGAGGTTATTGTAAGGCGCTATATAAATGTTCATATACATACATACATTTAAAGTAAGCATTATACCCACCAATAGAATTTTTTTAAGTCGTTGGCAACATTTGCAACCTGGCGTTCTATTGCAACAGTCGATCAGTGGTTGTGTCCACGAAGGACAGAATTTTTATTTTTCAAAGTGTTCTTTTTGACGCTGGTTGTCACTCTAATAAATAATAGAATGTCAGAGGGTAAGAGGTCGCGACCTTAGTGGCGGCGTATTAATATTCCAAAGAGCTTTGGTCGCTCAGGAGGAATCTCTTTCTGGCGAACGAACACAGAGGGCGAAGGAAGCAAAGAGGAAAGGACTAACAGAAAGAGAATCGATTGACTTCGGCTCTGTTCGGCTCTGCTCGGCTTCGTTCGGCTTTGCTCGGCTCCGTTCGGCTCTGGTCGGCTTCATTCGGCTTTGCTCGGCTCAGTTCGGTTCTGGTCGGCTCCATTCGGCTTTGCTCGGCTCCGTTCGGCTTTGCTCGGCTTCGTTCGTTGCTGTCCATGGTGACTTATTGGTTCATTTCACTCGCTCTGCAACAATGCAGAGGCGTTCATTCTCTGTGGTTATCCAACAACCTGGAATGGACTTCCTTTGACTATGCGACACCTCCCTATAGCTCTTCTCAATTTCACAAACTGTTGAAGACTGTTTTTTTCGCTTGATCTCGGCCGGGAGCGCCTCTGAGTAGCTACCTTGAAGGGCGATATATAAATTACGATTGATTGATTGATTGAAATGGCGAGGCTTCTCAGTGGACCAAATGATGACATTCAGTGGCGTAGGCAAGGGGGGGTTTCGGGGGTTAAATCCCCCCCATTGGCTCCGGAAAAAGGGTTTTTTAAAGGTTATTTTTCCATTTAAGTACGAAAAAATAGCAAAAAACAGGGTTTCCGGTCATAAACCCCCCCCATGAAAAATTCCTGGCTACGCCACTGAATGATGTTAAAAGAAAGAAATACATATGTTTAGAAAAGTGATAAAAAATTATCACGCGAAAAGAATAGCAGGGTTCACACAGACTTTATTCCAAGTTTTTAGGCCGTTCAGAAGGTCGAAAGATAACATGAAAAATTTCCGCCATGAACATTGTTATAAATAAAATAATGTCAATTCACCATAAATTATTTTCTGCGTTCCTAACTTTCAAGAGATTTATTTTTAGACGCCATTTTAAGTATAATTTTTGTCATTTTTATATGTTTGAAACAAGTAACAAGTTTATTTTTCAAAAAAGAGGTGTACTAGGCCTGAGCCAAACAAATTTTTCGATGACAAGTTGACAACGGCCTCTGTTGTCATATGCCCTCCTCAAATCTGGATCCACCCACCCTGTCACAATTTGCTCCTGGTGCTTGATCAACAATAATTTATTATTATTGTGAGACCATTATTGTGTCAATGTCACCATGCAGCCTAAGTCGCCACAAGATGTTACTAAATAACTGGCATTCTGTCGATGTCTACACCTTTTAAACGCCCACAGCGGACATTATATCATCAATTCCATAAAACTGCCAATAGAATAAAGTCGGCAAAATACTTCAAATAACGTAATTGAGTGTCCAGGAACACCTAACTCGTTTTAAATTAATATTTCATCTCCCCATTAGACAATAATTTTTAAAGAGTCGTTGGCAAAGGTTTGAGGGGACCGTTTCGAGTCTGCGCAAAGATGGAGAAGAGGCATCCAACGGGCCCTGTAGGGTGGTTGCTCCTATGACCGTATCTGCAGTTCTAGTATAAGCAGTGGTTCATGTGCCCACGATGGACAGATTTCTGATTTTCAAGTGACCTTTTTGTCACCAGTTGTCGCTCCACATCGAATGTCAGAGGTCACGACCTCAGTGGCGGCGTATTAATATTCCAAAGAGCTTCGGTCGCTCGGGAGGAATCTTTTTTCTTGCGAACGAATACACTGGACGAAGGGAGGAGGAAAGGACGGTCGAGAAAATGAATCGATTGACTTCGGCTCCGTCCGGCTATGCTCGGCTCCGTTCGGTTATGCTCGGCTCCGTTCGGCTTTGGTCGGTTCCGTTCGGCTCTGCTCGGCTCCGTTCGGCTATGCTCGACTTCGTTCGGCTTTTCTCGGCTCCGTTCGGCTCTGCTCGGTTCCGTTCGGCTATGTTCGGCTCCGTCCGGCTCTGCTCGGCTCCGTTCGGCTATGTTCGGCTCCGTTCGGCTCTGCTCGGCTCCGTTCGGCTATGCTCGGCTCCGTTCGGTTTTGCTCGGGTTCGTTCGGGTCAACAACGTGGCTACAGTGGATTATATGATGTTATCAGTGGTTGATGTGAATGATATCCAACTACGTGGATAATTATGCGTGTAACATCCATGACATTATTACGATAGATTTATTAACCGCCAGAATCAGATACCGTATCATGATGTAGAAGCATCGATCGATGACGCTGACCATGAACGGAGGAGTAGAGATGTCGTTGGACATGTCTAATTGGAAACTCTTCTTCTTATAATCAGATATTTTCTGGCCGATCAAAGTCTGACGAAAATTTGTCAGCGATGATGCTGCATGCAGTTATATGCGATATTTGATGCAGGATCTGGTATATATATATATAATTATATATACCACAAATTTATTTCAGATTCAGATTTTAAAAATACCTATGAAAAAGCTTCATCCAATCCA
>OX457048.1:43624383-43629383 GCA_949752735.1 Lumbricus terrestris
TGACGCCAGTTGTCTCTCTACCATCGAATGTCAGAGGTCGCGACCTCAGTGACGGCGTATTAATATTCCAAAGAGCTTCAGTCGTTCGGGAGGAATCTCTTTTCTGGCGAACGAACACACTGGACGGAGGAAGCAAGGAGGAAAGGACGAACAGAGCGCCTACAGCAAGAGAATCGATTGACTTCGTGTCCGTTCGGCTCCGTTCGGTTCCGTTCGGCTCTGTTCGGCTCTGTTCGGTTAAAAGGCGTGGCTTCTCAGTGGATCAAAATTATAATAATGTTATTTGTGGTGGATGTGAATGATTTTAAAATGCCACCGTATAAGACATTATCACGATGCATTTATTAGGCATCATCATCATCATCATCATCATCATCATCATCATCATCATCATCATCATCATCATCATCATCACCATCATCATCATCATCATCATCATCATCATCATCATCATCATCATCATCATCATCATCACCACCACCATAATCATCATAATCATCATCATCATTCGTCGGCCACCAATGGGAGCGTTGTACAATGAGTTGATTAAATTTATCCAACGTGTCCTATCTTCAGCCACAGTGATGGCCATGTCTAGATCTACATGTAAACCCAGCCCTGCTAACTCTTCATCTAACATCCTGTGTCAGGTAGTTCTGTATCTTCTTCTACATGGTGCTTCCAGAATAGTGGAGCCTGTAGACCCAACTCTGATGCCTCCTCCTCGAAGATTGTAAGGGTTGATGCCAGCAAATCATAACTTTTCACCTGTAGAGATACATCATCGGCGAAATCAAAGTCAGTGAATACAACTTCGACGATATATCTGCCCTGGCAACTTGTCCTTCCCACTCTGTGTAGTCGCTAAAGATTAAATACGCGCTGAGTGAGTTACCCTGGCAACTGTCCTTTCAACAACTGTATCCATGGCCAAACAAGTCCGTAGCCAGGATACAGCCTTGTCGAAAACCTGAATTATTATCGTTAGACGCCAATATCTGATTACGAGTCATCAATCTGTGCAATATTGTGAGTGAAGGATTTTAGCCTCGATTGTTTTTGAGGAAGGAATTCAAACATCTGTAAAGTCCAAATTTTATATAGAATTGATAATCACCGTTTTAAAGGTGTCTAACTGTCATCGGCTTTTGTGAGTGGAGGGTCTTCAGCTTCGGAATTCCGCCACTTGTTGCACTCTGCCAGTGAGAGTCCCAAGCCTGGATAAAGGAAAATGGCGCCGCTAATGGTCTTTGTAACCACACAGTGACGTTAAACTGCAACTACCACCAATTAGGGCAAATGCTCTAAGCCAACTTTGTAAGTCAGATATAATACGTATACACTGTGCGTTGTTCCTCTGCTTATATATATATATATATATATATATATATATATATATATATATATATATATATATATATATATATATATATATATATATACATTTTGAACTTGCATCCCCGCTTAATTGGCAGTATTAAGGTCGCCCCCTCTTTCATTGAGGCTTAGGACTGGCACAGCCTGATTTCAATCAGTTATGAAGGCCACGGTTTGATTCAAAAATAAAATGCTTTTCGATTCCTGTGGTTTTAATTATAACAGCGGCTGACAACGTTTTAAAGGTTGCTAAGATGTAAATCACGGTTTTGTCCACACACTCCCAGCCCCGCTGGGTAAAAGGTGGGTCGGTGTATTTTTCCGATGGTTCTGGAAGTTTTCAGGTGAATAGGCACAAAACTATGTAACTGTACCGAATATTTTGGACTCGCCAGTCGCCACCCAGCCGCCGCACAGCCCTACGGGAGGGGGAATTTATAAAGTCACAGTCAATCAATCAATCAATCGCATAAGTTTATATAGCGCCCTTTCCAGATCACTAATCAGAGGCGCTCTTAAACAAGGTCTTGTCAAGAAGAAAAGTCTGGAGAAGACGATGGAAAGAACCAACAAGAAGGTTGGAGTAAACCACCCAATCCCCCCTTCACCGTGGGGCGGCGTGTGGTCGTGGGGAGGGCACACTTTCTAGCCGCATGGTTGGAGGTAAATAGTTGTGAAACAAAAGCTGCAGCTGGCCTTATTGGTGAAATTCTTGATTTTAATCCGGTGAGTTTGTGGTGAGAAAGAAACCCAAATTTCCGGGTAAACGGCCACAATTTCGCACTTATTCACTTCGAAGTTTCCAGCTATAGACAGGGCCACCAGGGGACCACTTCGCCCCCACCCCGCCTCATCCTTGACCTTGGGGCACTGTGGGGACGAAAACCAGAAATTTCCCTAACAACGCTGGGTTTCATCTAGTATAACACAAATATAATATATGATATCTACATGTATGATATAATATTATGTGTATATATACATAATATTATATGATATATTTAAATGTAATTGTATGTATAGTATGCATGTGTAGTAGTAGTTTCAGTTTTACGAAACTGTGTGGCAACAAAGGTCATTGGCGTGGTGGTTGTCGCCCTCCTACTTTATCCAGGCTTTGGTCTGGTACCGCCATAATTCGTGCAGTTATAATGCATGTTTAATACGTGAGTATGTGATTCTCCATCGATTCTGATAATTAATTGAACTGCGATTTCCTTATTTATATCCCACCAGTGGAAACCTTTTAAAAGGTTTTTAACTGGTATATATGACGAGCATTTGCGTGTGAACTGTGAAGGTCCCTTTCGTAAGGTTTCTGTACTGCTGATAAGGTAATCGACGAATCGTAACATTATTATTATCATATTCGTTTAATGGTAACAAAAACTGAAAGACACACCACTATCAGGTACAAAAAGCAGTTAATCAAATACAATATAATAGGCTACCTATAGAATGTCTTTAGCATTGACTGCCGAATTTGTCTTAAGATGAGAGCACAAAATGACAGAAATTACAAAAAGCATTATTCTATGTTTATATAGGCTACTATTATAGGCTAATGAGATTCGACTCTTTTTCTTTTCTTCATCATTAATGAGCATTTGGTGCCTTTCTATACAAAACCCGAGAGATGTCTGTCATCTTTGGTTGGCAACACAAAGTTGTGAGGGCGTGGTCTTAATTGGTATAGGGACGATCAGCAACCGGTGGGAAAAGCGGTCGGAGAACATCGAAATCGTTTCTGGAAACGGCAGCTAAAAGACGAACATCAGCGAGATCAACCATTTCAGTCGCAGTAGGCGAGTCATTTGCCAAGTACCCTGATCGACGGACTCTTGATAATAGGCGCTCGATTCTGGCTCGGTCCTGAGCAGTCGTAAAATCCCACCAGGCA
This sequence comes from Lumbricus terrestris, assembly GCA_949752735.1. Taxonomy (NCBI): domain Eukaryota; kingdom Metazoa; phylum Annelida; class Clitellata; order Crassiclitellata; family Lumbricidae; genus Lumbricus; species Lumbricus terrestris. Next base: position 43,627,661 of record OX457048.1, read on the forward strand.
TGAGCAGCATACATCATTCTGGAAACAGTATTTGCTCTTGTAACTGTATGAAGAGCATCCGGCGACAGTCCATGAGCTCTCAACGTTCGTAGGGCATGAAGGGACCCGGTACAAGATGAAACCACATTGTCTACATGGGAATCAGAACCGGTTCTCTCCGCATTACCAGACCAACGTTTTAACCAATCTGCTTCAGCGCCTCACAATCCGTGTTACTGTTCTAATAATAATAGGAACATCTTCTCTATGCAATGGGAGATGACAAGCGTGCTCGTGACGTGACTACGTCACGTACATAATAATATTATCACGTTATTCTTAACCTTACTAATTTTATAACTAACACTATTATTATTATTATTATCATTATTATTATTGTTATTATTTTTTATATATTATTTTTTTTACCCCAGGTATCAATGATCCCTCAGGATTTAAAAAGTTATTTCAGGAGTAAAAAAAGTGAATCTCCGAGAAATCAGGCCTCGTCCCAGGTTTATTGTTGTTATTATTATTATTATTATTATTATTATTATTATTATTATTATCATCATCATCATCATCATCATCATCATCATCATCATCATCATCATCATCATCATCATCATCATCATCATCATCATCATCATCATCATCATCATCATCATCATCATCATCATCATCATCATCATCATCATCATCATCATCATCATCATCATCATCATCATCATCATCATCATCATCATCATCATCATCATCATCATCATCATCATTAATCATCATCATCATCATCATCATCATCATCATTATTATTATTATTATTATTATTATTATTATTATTATTATTATTATTATTATTATTATTATTATTATTATTATTATTATTACATAAAATATTCTTACGCGCGCAAGGTCATACACTTCGAAATACATGGCTGTCCACGCAATAGTTATGTTGACCTGAGGCTTCATAGCATTAACAAATAACAACTTAGATGATTCAAGAAACCGTAAGAAAAGATTTATATAATATTATGTACAATAATTGGGTTATGCCATGACGTCAGACTCCGTGCGAATTTCGAGTAGCAAGAGCTTCATCTAGCATCTTATACGGGGTATAGTAATAGCGGACTTTTGATGATGAGGAAAGATAATATGCGGAAATATACGATAATGATACTGACGTTGATATCCCATCTCGATCCGTGAAAGGACGGATCTTGAGGATAATTCACTGGACTGTTCGCTCTAAATTAAAGGAACTGCGAGACAGAGTAGATTCAGATCATGTGGGCATACTGTCACATACAGATAAACAGACAGACGGGCAGAGAGACTTATAACGAGACAGCAGAAAGAGACAGACAGACAGACAGACCAAGAGAGTTCGAGACAGCGAGACAGATAGAGAGGGATACAGACAGAGAGACAGAGACACTCACGAGACTTATGTGATGCTCGGCGCGGAACTTTCAGCTCTCCACCGTCCTTAGTACGCAGCATTTTGTTGATCGGACTTGTTCAACATAGGAATGAAAAGTTTCGTCAAGGCTTTTTGGTGTTTAACGGATCTGCCATAATTATCAAAGACGATTAGAGTCACCCTCCTCCTTTATTCAGACGAGGGACTGGCACTGGCAGAATAGGAACAGTCACGGAGTTCTAGGCTTCGTCAAGAAACAAAACGCCTTAAACACTTGATCACTTCTTACATAATCCCTATACTTCCATCCTTCCGTAC
>OX457048.1:43634383-43644383 GCA_949752735.1 Lumbricus terrestris
TATTATTAATATTATTGTTATTATTGTTACTATATTTTCATCATCATCAGTATCATCACCACCATCATCATCATCACCACCAGGCAGTGTTTAATCTAGTCCCCCGACTCTGGGGGGGGAATTGAGGTTTCTGGGGGGGGGGAGACAATTGAGCGTCCGAATGGCGCTCGTAATATGCGTAGTGCCGAGACCGGAAGGGGAGGGGTATGGGGAGGGGATGTGCCCCTCCCCACCAGAAACTTTTTGAATTTTCATAATTGCAATAGCAGCATTTTAAGGTGCCATCTTAACAAAATAGCTGTACTTTTTCAGTGACCCATTAGAAAATTTTGAATTACCAAATTGCAATGGCAGCATTTTAAGGTGTCATCTTAACAAAATAGCTGTACTTTTTCAGTGACCCATTAGAAAATTTTTGAATTTCCACATTGCAATTGCAGCATTTTAAGGTGTCATCTTTAAGCTGTACTTTTTCAGTGACCCATTAGAAAATTTTGAATTACCAAATTGCAATGGCATCATTTTAAGGTGTCATCTTAACAAAAATATAACTGTACCTTTTCAGTGACCCACTAGAAAATTTTTGAATTTCCACATGGCAATGGCACACTTTGAAGATGCCATTTTAGCAAAATAACTCCATTATTTCAGTACTGATATAAAGTTCTTTAGGATTTCAATATATATATATAAAATTATAATTACAATAAAAAACATCTTTATGTATCGAGATCAGCAGCTCAGTTCTGCTGTTGCTGGGTTATTCTAATGAATAACTGCAGACGTGATTATATAAACTGACTTTTAAGCACTTTAATCAGCTTATCCCTGTTTCCTAATACTGAATTGCTTACCAAGATACACTTTCAGAAATCATATGGTACACAAATCAACCAGGAACTAATAAACTACCGGTACCAAAATCAAGAAGCCATGTGTAGTAATGATGTTGTTTTACTAGGTGTTCAAATATTTGTACATAATATTAACAGTAAGTTAAACTCATTTTAGCAGGATTGTGTCATATATTATAGTAAATAATTACTACAACCATATAGTAGTAAATAATATTACGGTATATTATTATAACAGTTCATGTAATGCAATGATGTAAACAGCACCTAAAAACTATTATCATTTTGACAAATTGTTCTGGAAGGGATGTCATCTATGTTTTTAGTTAAGAAAAAATAGTGTTTATACAAATGTATACAGCAAGTTATACTCATTGCAACATGATAGTATCATATATTATAGTAGTAAATAATGTAATTATAATCATTATAATAGTAAATAATATCACGGTATATCATAACACTTAATGTAAAACAACGATGAAAACAGAACTTAAAAATTATAATTTTGTGAAATTTTTCTGGGGGGGGGGAAATGTCAATCCTGGGGGGGGGAACTTTCCCCCCCCCCAGAGACGTCTAGATTAAACACTGACCACCAGGGCTAACTATAATAGTGGCTGTTGAGAGGGAGAGAGAGAGATAGACAGACAGACAGACAGACAGACAAAGAAGAGAGAGAGGAGAGAGAGACAGACAGAAAGACAGACAGAAAGACAGACAGAAAGACAGACAGACATACAGAAGCAGACAGAGACAGACAGAGACAGACAGAGACAGACAGACAGACAGAGACAGACAGAGACAGACAGAGACAGACAGACCGACAGAGAAGAGAGAGAGAGATCATTGTAACTTAAAAGAAGGTTTTAGAAACGTGGAGATGCGAATAACAAAAGCTAGCTAGGATGGAATGGGGAATATTCACAAACAATCTTCACCGAGACAAGACACCTTTTAAACGTGTGCATAGCGAGATATATATATACTCTCTGTGGAATAATAATAACGACCGCAAAATCGGACTTCATTCATTTACTCATTGGAAACGTGCAAACAATATATGCAGCAGCAGCAGCAGCAGCAGCAGCAGCAGCAGCAGCAGCAGCAGCAGCAGCAGCAGCAGCAGCAGCAGCAGCAGCAGTAGCAGCAGCAGCAGCAGCAGCTGCAGCAGCAGCAGCTGTTGTAAATGCTTCATGCGAGACGAGTTGTTTTGTTGGCGTTTTTATTGATCTTCATATCAAGCAGCAGATCGAAGTAGATCGAGAATTCTTTGCTTATTGATTGGCTATGCATGGTTAAGTGATTACAGTGGTCGATTGATTTTGGTGGAACGAACGAGGGAGTGGTTTAAGGGAGGGAGGGATGGTACAAGCGGAGTTGGGGTTAGAGGGGAGGATAACAGTACTGTTGATGAATAGGCGATGGAATGAACGAATGAACGAACGAACGGATGAATAAATGAAGAAATCAATCTTTCAATTCATAAATCAATCAATCAGTCAGTCAGTCAGTCAATCAATCAATCAATCAATCTACCAATCAATCAATTAATCAATCAATCAATCAATCAATGGATGAATGATAGAACGATTCCATTAGCACGAACGAATGTATAAATAAATTATTTGGCGAATGACTGTTTTATGGCTTGATTAGATTCAGTCTTTCATGCTTTAGTGTCGTTGTATACATTGAACATAGAAATGAGGAAGGCGCAACTCTGATATAGCGGAACGATATTCTTCCTTTTTGGTTTGCCCTTTCACACCGACGAACTGTTACATGAACATTACATTTTGGTGATCAATAAATATACCGTGAACTGATTGAAGATATCTATTCTTTTAAATAATTTCCAAATATCTTGGAATAACACTATAGTAGCATTAATGACTCCGATTATTATGGAACTTGGATTTTGTTTTCGCCATAATTATTTTCCAGCAATTTATATATATATATATACATATATATATATATAATATGTATATTAATTCAATGGAAAATTTCTGATTCGAAAGATTTAGGGCTCCCATGCAGATTTACTGTTGACCATAAACCAACCAATACCCGCGGAGGCTCCTGGCTATAATAGTCGAGAGTAAATCTAGGAGCCTGTTACTTTTAATATCAAGACATGTGAGAGCGTCATGGGGATTGTTAGGAGTGTATAGAGTTTGGAGGAGGAGGATAAAAAGGGGAAAGAGAAGGGAGCAGAAATGGGAGGGAGTAGGTGGATGTGTAGGAGGAGAAGATAGAGAGTTGAAAGAAGAAGAGGAGGAGTACAGGAAAACAGAGGAAGAGGAGGAATAAAAGGTGAAATAATGAAAAGTTAAGTTGTGGAAGAGAAAAATGAAGAATACAAGGAGGAAGAAGAAGAGAACTTGGATGAAGAGGAGGAAGAGGCATAGGAATGAAAGAAGATGAATGGGAGGAGAAGAGAAGTTGAGGAGGAGATGGATTGATAAGAAAAAGGAGTCTTATATAATATGGTTACTGGAGGAAGTAAAAGACGCAAAATAGTGCAACGTAGAAAGAAAAGAGTTGGAAGAAGATGAAAATGAGGAATTGGAGGGTTACGCGGTGGCGAAGAGGTGGAGAATGAGGAGGAGAAGGAGAAGGAGAAGGAGGAGAAGGAGGAGAAGGGTGAGAAGGAGAAGGAGGAGATGCAGAAGGAGAAGGAGGAGAATGAGGAGAAGAAGGAAGAAGAGAAGGAGAAGGAGGAAGAAGAAGAAGAAGAAGACGAAGAAGGAGGAGGAGGAGGAGAAGGAGAAGGTGAAGGAGGAGAAGGAGGAGAAGGGTGAGAAGGAGGAGATGGAGGAGAAGGAGGAGAAGGAGGAGAAGAAGGAAGAAGAAGAAGAAGGAGGAGGAGGAGGAGAAGGAGAAGAAGGAGGAAGAGGAAGAGGAGAATGAGGAAGAGGAGGACGAAGGGGAGGAAGAGAAGAAGAAGAAGGAGGATGATACATAGAATAAGAAATGGATCAGCAGACGAGGCATGCATTTGCATCTGTAGCAGCTGGGTCATCGTCAGCAGATGTCACGATAACGAAGATAAATGTTTGGAATAGTTGAGCAGGAGACCAGTTGATCGATTGCGAAGGAAAGAAGAAAACATTGATCGCTTTTCACTCACAGAGATCGATAGTCGCTCTCTCTTTCTTTCTTTCTTGCTTGGAACCAGCATGATCATTGAAAGTCATGTGCATAACCGTAGTCATCGTCATCAGCATCATCGTCGTCGTCGTCATCATCATCGTCATCATCATCGTTCTCATCGTTGTCGTCGTCATCATCGTCATCATCATCGTCATCGTCGTCATCATCATCGTTGTCGTCGTCGTCATCATCATCATCGTCGTCGTCATCTTCATCGTCGTCGTCGTCATCGTCATCTTCGTCGTCGTCGTCGTCAAGGAATTTTATATCTGAAATGGCAGCTGGATGAAGGTATTTTTAGATCACAGATATTAAAAGCTAGATTGACGAAAAACGCTTAAAAATGGAAGCTGGATGGAGGTTTTATACAAGTGAAATAGAAGCTGGATTGAAGAAATAACGTTAATAATTAGAAGCTAGATTAAAGTTTTTACAGGTCTGACTTACCGACCTCTTAAAATTGCCCTTCTAGCTTTTCGTTCTATTCGTTTGCGCCCCTTTGATTGCGCCCTTTTGATTGCTCTTACAATATTTGTCTTTTCGCTTTTTTGATAATGCGCTCCAATAACCATGCGCTCTCTCGATTTTCGCCTTTTTGATTGCGCCCTTTTGAAATACGCCATGTTGATAGGATACACAGAAGATTACAATGAACACAGAAAATGTACAACGCAGTGAAAACTTGAAGCTTTTATAAAATCCGAATAATATCATAAAATGGTGTCGAAACGGACTCTTTCAAATCTCACCCATAACAATTTTTAACGACATAATGTATTGTAGTTCATTTCATATTGTAACAAAAGCATCTAATGCAAAATGTGCGACGTCATTCTACAGCAATTGTGCCATATATAAAAAATTTGTGGTTCATATACAGTGCACCTTTATAATATACTGCTCAATGTGTCTAACATAATAATGCGGGACGCGGTGGTGTAGTGGTTGCCATGAAGCCGGAAGATTCGAGGTTTGAAATTCGAATCCACCTCAAGTCGCCGCGTATGGGACCTTGCAAGTTCTTCACTCGCAATTGTTCAGCGCTTCGGCGTGAAACTCCGATGCAGTGTCCGCTCTGCAGTCGGGAGCGTCTCTGAATAGAGTGTGCTTGAAAGGGCGCTATAACAAGTGCACACACAAATAATATAAACCTGAATAATTACTTTTGATTAAAGATTGATCTAAAGTACCTTTCTCTTGAACTCTTAGGCTACTTAAAGAACAAGTATCACACTGAAAAGAGGTGTTTAACTAGCATGCAGCTGCATGTAGAAATTTTATGTTCATACGACGTTTTGTCATGATAAAGATGATTTCACAGGCCCTCCTATTTTAGCTATATTTGGACTGACACGACCAGTTCTACCATTTCTATAAACACACTTTTAGTCTAATGCGCCCGCTGTCTGTGCTTCTCCTAATGTGCGTCATAAGATAAATTACAACGTTATATATAAGCCGAAGCTGCCTTGCATGAGACGTGGTAAAACTGATGAGTGAAAGAATTTTTATATACCTTTTTAAAATTTTTACTTTGCTTAATAAGTACTAACGAATGAAAAAATTAATTAGGTATCACTGTTCGCGAAATTGATGCAATGACAAAATTACCAGGACACGTTTGAATCGAGAAGTTCACACTAGTTTGCAGGTAAACGAAATTCAAGAATGTTAGCTATGATACAGATATGCATTCAGCACAAATATATTAAGTAGTGGTGGACCGATATATATATATATATATATATATATATATATATATATATATATATATATATATATATTCATACATATGTGGCAAACTCCGATATATGGGACATAATTATGTAGCATACTCATATGATTGATGATGATGATGATGATGATACTGATGATGCTGCTGCTGATGATGATGATGATGACGACGACGACAATGATGATGATGACGACGACGATGACGACGACGACGACGACGATGACGATGACGATGACGATGACGATGATGACGACGACGACGAGACGACGACGACGATGATGGTGGTGATGATGATGATGATGATGATGGCGACGACGACGACGACGGCGACGGCGACAACGACAACGACGACGACGGCGATGATTATGATTATGATGACGATGACGATGATTTTCTGCCCGAAGGCAGGTTCATTGGTTTTACGCTCCTGGGGATGAGATGTGTGAGGTGGTTTCCCGTTGCCTTCCTCACAGAAAATGATTGGTAATTAAGCAACTTGCCCAAAGTCGCTCCGCAGGGGCATAGTCAACTTCCAGCCCGGGACTTGAACCGCAGTCCGTTGCAACCAACAGACGAATGCAGGTCTCGCTTACCGGTGTAGCTAACTAGGCCATTTATACTGTTATGCAATTATACTCATATATGTTTCATATATTTATTTAATCGACATAATATTCTTATTTGCGTGGCATGGTCCTATTTATGTGGAATACTCATATATGGTATATTCTATACATGTCACATGATCTAATATAAGGGGAACATTCCTACATATTATGAATAGTCTATTTGTGGTACAGTTGTCTTCTATGTTTGACGACAGCTGACGGGTGCCGGATCCGTTAACATCGCCCTCCTCATTTATCCAGGCACAGGACTGGCAACAGTAGAAAGGTACAGTGTCGTAGTTGGCTCCTATCTCCAGGGAGTCGATTATTTCGTACAATATCAGGCTCCAAAATGTTTGGCAATTATCGAAGTATATATCGTAGTGAATGGCAAACAAGTATACATGGCGCTATTGAGGATCACTAGCTTACATAATTATATTCGTCAGTAATCTTTAATTCACCAAACCCGCCATAGTGATCCCACTTCTACTCAGCTTAACGGTCAGGTTAGCAGGGTTTTTGTTGCATGGACTACGATGATAAGGACAGATTACGGTAAACGTATTTAACTATGGGTTTTAGGTTACTCATGCAGTGGACAAATCCAGAAATTTGGTTACGTCTCCAACTCCATGCTGGAGTCCTTATATACTGGCCTAAAGTATTCCTTGTTCCTTCAAGGACCCTGTGTTGCTCAATTATCCAACTCAAAATGTCAGCAGACTCATTTATTCAAGTTTACTTCCATTGCTGGGTTTGGTGACCGAAGGATACAGAACCTGACAGAAACACCTTTGAAACGTTCTCAGACGACACTACATAAGCTAAGTGTAAGACACGAACATTATAATGCAACATACGCTATGTCGAGGTATTGTATGAAACTCAATAAGCAGCTCCTCGCTAATTTGACAGTGCTGGTCTCAAGTCTAGAGAAAGGAGGAGGGGACATTAGTCATAAGATTATTTGATATGGCACAATGTCGTTAAGCAAAAAGCAAGTCAGGCTGTAAAATAATGATCTAAGTTGTGGTGGCTATCCATTGAGTCTGTGTTTCGCTTGAGATTATCATAACTTGTAATACAATGGATTTAGCATTCATTTATGAAAAATGGCATATCTAGGTTTAAAATGTATGAATTCAAGCTGGAAACGATGCATCTCGGCTATGATGTTAGACAAAATAATATGGGGAGACGACATCGCTCTGCCTGACCATTTTTTATGTGAAACCATTGTGATTGTAATTTATGTAATTTTAAACATCGGAAACCAAATGTGCAGCAATTCAAACAAGTCGGTTTGCCGTTTCAGTTATGATCGAACGGTATATGGATAATATTGACGATCCACATAAAATAAGAAATTATGCACTGGTTATTATAGGTAAATGTGAAATTTGAAAAAGGTGTCTAAGGAACTTCGCTGTTTCATCTTCGATTGAGAAATGTTAACAAAGCTAGACAAGGAACGCCTGGCAATAGAACGCACGGTAATTGTGTCCGATAATAGCTAGTCGTTACTGTGGCCTTTAACTAGACAAAACTACAACAACAAATTCTGTTAGACGCTAGACATTTTTTGATTTAACTGTCTGTAGAAAAACTGTGTTATATGCGTCGCCCTCCTCGATTATGCATCATTTGGACTGGCATATCCCGAGTGTAGAGATTTTGCGGAGTTTCCATAGAGTTTTTGTCGTAGTTCTATTGTCAATTGGTAGGCCTATCTGGAGAGATCAGACATAATTATGCGTTCACTGCTTTACCCATAATTTATATACACGTACGTTGACAGGTGCGAGGCGCGAAGCTTATTTGGCTTACGGTGCGATGACGTCATCTGATTGTGACATGCTTCGAGACGAATAGGGGTATATCACTATGTGCGTGCATATCTAAATACATTATATGTGTATACTTATTTGGATATACAGGTGTGTAACTTCTGAGAGTGATTAGCTGTCATTGACATTGCGAAGCAACCTCTGTCGTGAGTTGCTGTCGTTTGTTCTGAAGCTGAGATAAACACGACTTCATGATGAATTTTCTCCATGGGTAGATCCCAATATTGGCGTCTCTTGTGACGGGTAGAACCGTTAACGTCGAACTTACGCTACTCTTCCTTTGTATATGCCAACTTTAATGACATTTAGACGCCGTTGAAGATGCAGTTTATATATTATTCCGAATAAATCTTTTAAAGGTGTCTTATCTCAGCGGCACAAATTTATCAAATTGGCCCAGAACGTCAGATTTTGAACAACATTAAAACAAGGAAAATGAAATACTTTGGGCACGTCATGAGTAAAAGTGGAAACTGTTTCAAAAAAGAGATAATGCATGGCACAACAGCTGGATCAAGAGCACGTGAAAGACCACGAACAACCTGGATTGAAAAGATTATGTCTTGAACAGGCTTGACTATGACTGAACTACTGAGGACGACAGAGAAAAGATGCATTTGGATAGACAGACGGTTTATGGTGTGACCAACCTTCGGATCGAAGACGGCTAAAGACAAGACAATCTTAGTGGCTATGCTATTAGTAATTCCTATGGTTTAACGTCATCTGGTGACTTTATAGAGTTTGCTTGACCCAAAATTTTCCATCGCGAAAAGCACATTACAATCATAGCATGATTGAGATTTATATATATAACCGTTTCTAGAGTTTTTCAAGGTGTCTAATCACAACTACATGAACATTGCTATTATTAATTGTCAGAAATAAACGCCGTCTGGTGGCGTCAACCTTGACATGATTACGATCGCAACTTGCGTTTAACGACACCCTGTTAAAATGTGAAATAATTATTTTCGCTCAAATTCAAACTGACAAGCGGCAGTTTGATTTAATACAATTATTATTCGTAGTATGATCGGATGATCACAAGTTATTACAGAGTACAAATTTAGCTTCAGCAATGCAGCAGGCGTCCATTGCGCCTTAGTGCTCAATATCCCACTGCCATCTGCCGAATGGAAGGCTGAGAACATAGATGCAAAAAACGAGGAAAATGGAATGGAAAACGAAAAAACACAATTTTATTATTTTTAAATAGAAAACGACACAAAAAACTTAAAAACAGAAACGGAAAAAGAATTTGCCATTGTTGCATTTGAAAATTCATTTAAGCTTGGGTTATTAATATTTATACATTATTCAAAAGCTTCACGTCATTTGTTTGTATGTGCACTTGTTATAGCGCCGTGCCCGTTTCAATCCCCTACTCAGAGGCGCTCTCGACTGCAGAGCGAACACTGCATAGCAGTTTCACGCCGAAGCGCTGAGCAATTGCGAGTGAATGACTTGCTCAAGGTCCTTACACGGCGACTCGAGGTGGATTCGAACCTGCAGCCCTTCGGTTGCAAGGCTACGACTATATCCACTGCATCATCGCGCCCCAGTTGGGCCTGCAATTCCCAATTTTTTAAATTTTACTAATAGGGTTGGCACATGTCACATATGAAAAGCCCTTTCAAAATCAATAAAAACGGTTAAGAAGTGTTCTTTATTTTAAAGTTTGTTAAATATAGTATCCTGAAGTTTAATAATTTGATCAGTTGTACTTTTATGTTTTCGAAATTCAGATTGATTTCTTAAAATAATATTATTCCTTTCCAGAAACCATTGAAG
>OX457048.1:43649383-43675036 GCA_949752735.1 Lumbricus terrestris
TAGGATCGAGGGAGGAGCAAACAAAGGAGGAATTGAAGAAATAAACGTAGACAACAGTGAAAGAAACAAGAAGGAATAAATGAAGGAAGAACAAGTGGAAGGAAGGAATGTAGGAAGGAGTGGAAGAAGCAAGGAATGAATAGTGGAAAGGAAATGTGGATTGCATTATTTGCAGGAATGCAGCAATGAATGATGGAAGAGCAGAGCGACTGAAGGAAGTAATGAGGTGTGGAAATGTAAGATGGAAAAATGGCAAAAAGGTATAGTTAACTGGAATGAAGGAAGGGATCAATGAAACACCGGAACAATGAGGGAAGAAAAGAAGAAAGGAAGGAAATGATGAAGTAGCGAAGAACAGGAAGAGACGTCTCTCGGTCCGGTTCAATATCTCATGGGAGAGAGGGAGAGGGAGAGAGGCCGGGTTGGGTTTATTGTCCCCAGGGAAATTAGACAGTAGAGCGTTTGTGTCATCGTAACACGAAAAGAAAGCACAGAAGATACACATGCATGACAAACAGATGATGATGATGGTGATGGTGATGGTGATGGTGATGATGATGATGATGATGACGATGACGATGACGATGACGATGACGGTGGCGGTGACGGTGACGGTGGCGGTGGCGGTGACGATGACGATGACGATGACGACGATGACGATGATGATGATGATGAGAAGGAGGAGGAGGAGGAAGATGAGGAGGAGGACGACGACAACGTGGACGACTGTCATTATTATAATCATCATCATCATCATCATCATCATCATCATCATCATCATCATCATCATCATCATCTTTGTCATTGTGACCCAAAGTCAAAACATTCTATACATGTTTACTTGACCCAGACATTTTACGCATACAACGACCATATCGAGCCATGAATCTCTCTCTATACATAATATTATACTGCTTTCAAGCATCCAGACATCCACGTCATCCGTATCCATGACAACCACTCGATTGACGTGTCACAGCATGGTCTCAGCGGGAGACGCGCGCGTTCGTTGCTATGGTGATGATTTCAAGGCGCGCATATATAATATACGTCATGCGTCTTTTGTTGGTCACCGGATCCATGGCATGACGTTGTATACTATAGCATTGTCTCATTTTAATGACATTTTGTGATAGGAAAGATCACGAGCGTCGCCCTCCTCCTTTATCCACGCTTGAGACTGGCAACGAGACGCGGACATGAAGTGGGGGGAAAATCAGGAGTTTTTTGGATGGATGAATCCAGAGTTTAACGATAATATATATGGCAACAAAGGCAGTCGACATATATGGCGCGTTATTAGATGTGTCCCATTCTTTGGAGAGGCGCTATATAAATGAATGAACGAATGAATTCTCGTTTATTTCTTCAAGATTTAACATCGTCGTATGACATCAAAAGCTCTTGACAATAATTTGCGGTATATAGATGCAGTGCAGTAAAATGAATTCATAGTGTTCGATGTGTACACCATTATTATAACGCTGTATAGCCTAACCATAACGTTCCAATGGCAATAAAATTATATCGTTAACAGAAAATTGTTTGGATGTTGACAAAATCATGTCAGCGTCGTTTTATTTATTTCTCCAAGGTTTAACGTCGTCGTTTGACAGCAAAGGCCGTTGACGACAATTTACAGCATATAATACAGTGGATTAAAAATGAATTAATAGTGTCTAATGTACATCATTCAATGTTGTCTTAACATAACGTTCCTATGTCATTAGTGTTCATTGCTAAACAGAAAATGTTGCACAGTTAATAACATCAACCACATAATTATTTTATGATACAATTTCTCTTTTGCTTCTGTAAATTCATTAATACGTTGCACTACTGGTAATTGTCACATACAAAAAAACATTGTCACACGCTTTTCTTAATAACTTATCTTAATATTCAATCGATTATTAATTTCTTTATTTGAGTAAAAGAAATTCATAAACAAATGAATAAGAGATATATTTTTGACATATAATTTTTGTCGCACATTTGTGTATCCAATAGGCTGTAAGTTAACAAAATCAAATATTATTATTTTGGACATATATTCAATTGGTGAATATGATATATTTATCATAAAATGAAACATATTTAATAAAGCATATTCGTAAGCAGAGTGTTCACAGCAATTACATATGGTCTATTTATAATACTCCTTACACTCTCGCTAAAAGTGTGGAGTTTTACTACACATTGACCTCCACACCTGTGTGTAGCTCTCACTCTTCCACGGAAATGTGCAATTTAGTGTGGAGTTTTTCTACTGCACACTAAATGTGTACCGTAACTACACACAAAGCGTGCACTTATAACTACACATTAGGTGTGCAGTTGTGCACTATTGCTACACACTAGGTGTGCATCTTAGCTACACTCTAAGTGTGCACCCATACCTACACACTAAGTGTGCACCATGACTACATAACTACACATTAAGTGTGCACTATAGCTACACACTAAGTGTGCACCATAACCACACACTAAGTGTGCACCATAACCACACACTAAATGTGCTTTATAGCTACACACTAGGTGTGCACCATAACAACACATTAAATGTGCACTATAGCTACACACTAGTGTGCTCCAGAACTACACACTAAATAGGGACCATAACTACACATAGGTGTGCACTATAACTCTACAGTAAGTGTGCACCATAAGTACACAGTATTGTGCCATTATAAACATACATAATAATGTGCAGCTTTCCTTCACACTAATTGTATGACTTTTACTGCACACTAAATTTGCATTAAACAGCACTACATCTGCACCCAAAGTGTGCATTTTATAAGTAAAGCATTGTGCTGAAGTCCACCGGAATGTGTACTTGAACTGCACGTACATGTGAAATCCAGATTTTGCTTTCATTTAGAATAATTTATTATTCTGATTCATGCATAAGACATAAATATGCTAAATTACCACAATTTATTATAAGCACCTCAATAATCATAATTTATATTCATATTTATTGCATGATCAAAATCTGAGAACACAAAATTTGAAATGTCACATGTCTTATAAAGTCCACAAAAGACTACAATGTCCATTGATACAACAGCTGTGAGACAGAATTTTTAGGGAATGCTTCAGATGTTCTTTCGAATGAGGTCGGCCTCCTTGATACGGTTTAATGCCACAGGAAGACCTGAAAACAAAGGTCAAAGTTTTATTAAAATTGCTACTACAAACAGCAAACTTAATTTTTAACAACACTGATAATTATAATTTAATATCACTTGCAGAGAGATAAGTTGTGTGATCTCTAGTGTAAGGGTAGAAACTCATTTTACAATAACCTTTGTAAACCCCTTTGAACTCTGCAGACTGTATAATAATACCTTCCTGATTAATGTGCAACACTTCACAGCAATTTAACGTTCTATGCACATTAGTGTGGTTCACAGATACATGGTAAAAAATAAAGTTCAAGCTAACAACCAGGGCGCCCTCCCAGTTTGTTAGACTTATCAATAGTATTATTGAGACACAATTTCAGCTTGCTATTCCAACTGGAAGGCGGTGCTCAACGACTGTTTTACTTTGCATGGGCCAATGAAAAGACGTTAATTGTAGAAATAAATGTGTTGAGCATAATTTATATTACAATACAACTGTGCTTTATTTCAAGATAGATCATACATTACTGTAACATGACAATATGAGTGACACTTAAACAATTGGTGAGCTTGAAATATAAAATTTCAGTAGGTTCTAAATATGAAAAATGTTAAAAAAAATTCAAAAACATCGTTAAATAAACGAAAGTCTATTGTTCTCGTTTTATGACTCCAAACATACGATAACGTCTACACTGTAGAAGGTTTTTCAAGCACAGTGTCAACAGCAGATTTCTGTGTTGTTTGAGTGGGGACAGCTTTTCTATTTGCCTCAACCACTTGAAGAAAACACTGCTTTCTTCTTCATCAATGATGAGTCAGTTGAATTCCTTGGACAACTTCACATTTCTCTCAGCCGTGTTGTTTAGCACTCTCAATTGCTGACTTCAGTCTCTGCCCTGCTGATAATCATCATCGTCAGGCTATTGCTCTGGTGTAAGTATAAAAAGGAATCACCAAACTTCAGGCGTGGCAGTAGTGTCAGTGTTCACTTGGTTGCAAACTCGCAGGCAATCCCCTCCTTCTGTATCACAGCACTACCGGTCAACATCATTTCACCAGGATTTACAGTCATTCCGTACAAAATCTTCACCTTATCTGGAACAGGCAGTTGGCAACATAACAGTATCAGACCTTCACCATCGTCTGAACGGTACTAAGTACTGATATTTTTCTAGGACCTTCATGGCAGCAACGTTTATCTCCTATGGGTAATAGTTAACTGAATCATATTTTCAATCAAAATTGACAGATCTTGTCCTGGAGTTTCTGCAGCAAGAGGAGGCCATTATCCATGCCTTTAAGTGAAGAAGGAAACCAAATCACACAAATGGATGAATCTGAGATTCTTCCTTCTTCCTTAGACTGAATAAATGATTGTTAAATCGATATATTTTGATGACATACAGTAACCTGGCCATTCAACGTGCATGATTATTGGTCAATTGGGCTCTCCAGTTTCTTATTGAAGGCTGCCTTCCAAGGACAACCATTGACACCTCAATGACTTTTTGGTGGTCATCTCAGAAACTGACTTTATTTTCAGCAGACTACTTGAGAAAACTGAAAGCTCTTTCATGGAAGGATTCAGTAACGTATACGACTTCTAGTACTCATATGCTGTCACGTGTCACATCATCCCACACAGCTTTAAATCTCTTAAAGATTGGATTCTATTTTGAATTAGATGGGCCACAACACACGATAAAGATTCTGGTTTAAATCAACTCCATCACATGACGACAGCAGGCCATCCAGACTTTTAGCCTATCGGGTCTTCCTGAAAAAACGTACTCTCCGCTAAAATGCCCGGTGTTGACATGTGTTGTATCAAGATCAAGGTCTAAGCATGCCATTGAGTCTCCATGACTTCAGAAGATAATAAATAGCCTTGGATTTAAATCATATTCTGTCATAGAGAGGAATTTGGGCACACCAAAGAGTGTATTCACACCATGCATCACCTGAAACTAGCACTGACAGTCGGTCAACATTTCCAGTGTACTGCAAGTGGATAATCTGGTACAAATTCAGATCTTACAGCTTCAGCATGCTCCATCCTGGCTTCTTAAACACTCCATGTGAATGGCATTCTGTGAAAGTGGCAGGACGAAAGGATCGCAAGCAAGTGCTGCAATAATTGTCACCAGCAATCTCAATGCTTTGTGATCAGGTCATCAGAAGTGGCATTGCTATCAAGTACACTTGTCACTTGATGGCTAAATGTTTATAGCTGTCTAGTCTTGAATGTGGTTAAGTATAATAGCACAACAGAAACTATTTCAAGCTCATCTACCCGACAATGGCTGAGGTTTTTGATCAAGTTATAAGGTATCGATATTTCTAGTTAATGTAACTACATGGTAATATTTCGATGTCGTCGAGCACCGCCTTCCAGTTGGAACAGGAAGCTGAAATTTGGTCTCAATAATACTATTGACAGGTCTAACAAACTGAGAGGGCGCCCTGGTATCTAGCATGAAATTTATTTTTTTGAACCACCCTAATGCACATCTTCAGACCCAAACGCGTTCCTGCTATTACCAGCTGAGGCACCGCCATTGGAAGATCTGTTTATTCTGTTTCATTGCCATAGTCCATGCTTTCGTATGATGTCTCATTGATAACAGTACCGTTATTCATTACAAGCCCTCATTCGCAAGGTACGAATGCCTCATTATTAGGCCTATTATAATTATTATAATTTATTGTTATTTTTGCCCTGAGGTACTTCAATCCCCCAGGGACTTATGGACTATTATTAATAGAAGAATAAACGTCTGGTGGGTCAGGCCTCGTCTTCAGGGTGTGGGGCAAAAGAACCTTTGAAAGCGACCAGATTATGGCGTTGAATACAAATGGAAAGGCGTTGAAAAAGGAAGAAATCATTATTATTATTATTATTATTATTATTATTATTATAAATACATAAATTTCTTACGCGCTCAAGGTCACACCGAAATGTGAATCTGAGGCGCGGATAGTCAGCCACCAGGAAAATGCAATTACATAGCCAAGCACTTAAATGCCAAGGAGAAATAGTAAGTTTTGAGCCGTTTTTGAAAGTAGGGAGTGAATTTGAGCAACGAAGAGAGAGTGAAAGTAGATTCCATTCCTTGGGAGCAGAGTCATGGAATGCACGCAAGCCCATAAAGTTCTACATAGAGGCTCAGCTAAAAGACCCATGTTCGATGATTGCAGGCAAAAAGAAGAAATGTAAGCAGTGATTGAAGGTAGAGAGGTGCTCCGGTGTAGAGATATTTGTAGGTTAAACAGGCCAATTTAAATTTTATCCTCAACTCGACAGGAAGTCAATGCAGTTGATAAGTAAGACTGAAGAACTTGATCGTAGTGGGATGCGCAGCACAACCCGAGCTAAGAATTTTGGATGCGTTGCAGTCTATGTAGCTCATAGTCTGAAATGCCAAAAAATCGCATTAGCATAATCAAGGCGAGACGAGACAGGCTAAAGTCTTCGACATAACTTTAGTCAGAGCTGACCTAATGCGGCGTATTGCCCTGATGTGATAAAAAGCAAGATCTACAAAGGTTAGTTACATGCATCCGAAGAGTAAGCATACTGTACAGGGTGTAACCCCAGGGGTTTTGACAGAACCTGATATTGGTACCGTAGAGCCTGCGAGGTCGATACTGGAAAGTGAAGGAAAAGAACGTAGGCGTTGGCGTGACCCAAACAAAATTGCCTCAGACTTTCTGGGTTTATAGCCAAGCCGTTAAAACAGAACCGGGCATACAAAGATGAAAGGCACTCCTCAAGTTTAAGTTTGCCAGACTGATCAGTGTGTGACAGAGCAATATGGAGCTGAGTATCGTCCACATACTGTTGTAATTGGACACCATAGTGATCAGCTATGAGATTAATTAGGGAGGTAAAGACTGTAAATAATAGACGACAACGTACAGATACCTGTGGAACTCCAGCAGTGCAAACAGTGGGTTCAGACCGAGCGGTGCCGATGCCCACCTGCTGATTCCGGTCTCCCAGATAAGATGCTAACTAGTTTAAGGCTGCACCAGAGACACCGAAGCTTTTGGTGAGTCTTGAAAGAAGTAGTTGATGGTCGGATATACGTCGTAAGAATTCGCGACACACCATTTCTTCCCAACACACCAACACCACACCATGTTTACGCACCACACTGCGGCACTGCCGGTCAATTCGCGACACAGCAGTGTGTCGCGAGTCGCGACACACCGGTTAAGAACCTTGGCTTTAACAGACACGGACCTGAATGACAAGTAAGAGTGGAGGCACAGAAGAGCAGTCGAGATCGGAAGAGTTGGATTGGATGAGTAGTATTTCTTCATGGCAAAGCGATGAGTTTAAGGTAGCGCAAGGCGCCTGCAGAAGGTTTTTAAAGCCTGGTGGTAGGAGAAGCTGTGTTTGGTGATGAGTGTTGCATGGATGCCAAGATCGGAAAGAGCAGAATTGTAGCAAGACAGAAGGTCATCAAAAAAGAGGAGGATTAAAAACAAGTCGACAGTTGAGGATATGTTTGACGAAGGGTTGGTGGTTGATGAACCCGGTGCAACGGAAAGAATGACTGGAAGGGGTACGAGAAAAAGGGTCCAATCACAAGGTTAACCATGAGAAGGTTATGACCAATTATGCTTAGAACAGAGTACGACAGATTGAGAGATAAAAGGGAGGTGGCGGAAATAATTACAAAGTACAGGGTGTCATTCTTGATGAGTGGGGGAAGTCGACGTATTGAAACAGATTGTCTATGCAAAGTCATATGCAAGAGGGTAAGCGATTGTCGACATGGATATTGAAATCGCCAGTGAGCAAGAATTTGTTGGGAGGATGGAAAAAAGTGAGAAAAAAATTAGTAAATTAACCAAGAAATGCTGATGACCTGTACGAATAGGTAGACGAGGTAGGGGATGGTAAATAATGAAAACTGTGAGTAGATCCGAGGCAAGTCGGAGTGTTGTGGAACAGCTTTTGAAGGAACTAAAAGTGTGGCGATAAGAATTTAGGATGGCAGCAAGTACAAGGATCAGGAAGGATGTGTGCAACCAGAATACCAGATATGCTGGAAGAGGTCAAACGAGAAAAGCTCCATGTGGTATACCATCAACTACACAGAATAAGGCGGTCCATAGTTGTTGAGAGTTCACAGCATCGGAAGTAATCAGACGCTCCAATTATTCACATTCTGTCTCCCAGTAGCATCGATGCATGAAACGGACGAAGAGTTTCAATGCAGCCCGATCCTCAGGAGAGCGCACATTTTCTAATCCTCATAAGAAGTCTGAACCACTTATACGGAGGCTTCACAACAGGCACTGAGATATAGGAAAAACATAAGAAACCATGGCAAGAGATGGATATCAGTGACCAGAGAAGAGACATGAAAGCATATAAAGCACATATAGCAATGAAAACAGGAAGAAGGACAAGTTAACTAAGAAAAATACAACAAGTAGAAAAAGGGAATGATGTGAAGAACAGTGGCTGGAAGAGAAATGCAGGGAAGCTGAGAACAGCATGCGAAAACAGCATAAGGAAGGTATTCCAGGAATGAAACCGAGGTACGGTTAGACAAAAAAAGCCAACAGTAAAAGTCAAAGATGGAAACCACTGGGAAAAAGACAAGATTAAACAGAAGTGGAAACATTGCAACGAAGAGCTGAATAATGAAAAGAATCTGGTGGATCATGCAGTTATGACTGCTGAAGTACCAGCAAGTAACAGTTAACAACAAATGGAGGATATACTGAGAGACGATATACATGAAGTTATATGCAGCCTGAAACCAAGGCACCAGGAGAAGGTAAATTCACGTCAGATATGATAAAAGCTGGCAAGAGCTTTCAATAAAAAATACTGCAAATGTTGTGCAAGGAAATACATGCTTAGTGGGCAGGGAAAGGACATTACGGTACCAACACACAAGAAGGACGACAGAACAGAATGCAGTTATTGCCACGAAATCAGCCCGTTGAACAGTCGGGAGATGTGCGCAGTACACCAAGTTCACTACTGCAGCAGGCCAAAGATATGTGGAAGAAGTGGTGACTAAGGAAGAGACGGGTTTCAGGCTCGACGAGGCACTATAATATATCAATTATTCGCAGATAGGCAACAGTCACAGAAATACTCCGAGAAGAATAGACCCAATATATGTATATATATATATGTATATATATATACATTAAAACAAAAACATCGTAGACTTCAAACAGGCGTTCGACATCGCGTGGCAACAGGAGTTGTGGTAGGTGCTGAGATGCGGTGGAGCGTCTGTAAATCTGGGGGGAGTGTTGGAAGCAATTGTACAGCAGGGCATTAAGTGCGGTGAGGGTGGATGATAAATTAACAGAGTAGTTCAGATTGTTGTGGGTGCAAGAATAGGGTGTGAACTGTCCCAGACATCCTTAACTTCACTCAACCATAGAGGTAGTGATGAGCCCCTACTCAGTTGTACAGCGACTGAGGGTCACAGTAAATGCCAGAAGGTTGATCTGCAAGCAGCGATTTGCTGATGATTTTCATCTGGTTGCAGAATCACTGGAGCAACTGCAGGAGCTGATGGACATGATGGATGTCAGAAGTATAAGACTGGGCCTCAAAATCAATGTGCAAAAATTCCAAACTGTGACTGTTGAGATGGAGGTTAAACTATAGCGTAGAGCGGCTGAAAAAGTGACAGTTTGCGCAATTGGAGGTCTGAAAACAGAAGATTTTCTATGCACAAAAGACATAACTTCACCTTTGGATATGCTCCAGCATACCGACAACTCCGTCGACGCACAGGAAGAACTCAACACCAGTCATACAATCAGATCCTGAAATAAAACACAATTCAACACTGAGTATATCACCAAAATTATTATAATTTTGGTAGTTAAGAAAAAATAGAAATATTCATAGATCTGGCCTCACCACATACCAGTTGGCTCTTAGCTGTAAAGTAGTCAAGTCCACCTAATCTGAGTTGGTGTTTAAATAAGAGAGTTCGAGTTTAAAAGTGTTTCAGTCCGAGTAACTAAAGAATATTTTAGGGTGCTATCTATGATGGACTCGGACTTGAGTCCAAGTCCGAGAAATACAAAATTAAAATTACACTGAACTATTAAGTCCAATGCACTGTGCATTGACAAGGATATATTCATTTAAAGGGCTAGGAACCTACGCGATTACTGGAAGCAGCAGAAATGTCAAACTATGCGGGACTAAACATGGGGTAGGTTAATTTTACACAGTTTCTCAGTATGTGTCACATCATTTGTGTTTCTATAAGTTTAGAGATGAGCACTGACTGAATCGATGATAGACGAACTTTAGGAAGACACATAAATAGAGCTCTGCAGTAGTCAATTCGAGAGCATATAAAAGCAAGAATTAAGGTAGTCAGATGGAGGAGAAAGAGCGACGAATTACTCTGAGACGTATTAATTGAAAATATGATGAGCGCGTCAGATTGGAAATATTTTCAGTTAAAGGCAAGTGAGCTATACAATATTGTAATTGAACACTTGTATAGCGCCGCTCACAGATTCAGTAGCGCTCTCGACCCAGAGTTAGCACTGCCGCTAATGAATAGTACTTATAGTCTTCAAGCGCTTCCTAAATACAGGGAGAGAGAGGCTGAGAAGCTCAAGACGTAGTTAATGCGGAAGACGGTTCCAGCAAGAGGGGTCAACATAGGCAAAGCTTCTGGATTGGTACGACAGGGGAGAGAGGAGACCTGAATACAGAAAGAACGGAGGTAGCAGGGAGCACCTCTTGAGCAAGATCCGAGAAATACATTGAGCAACGTTCACTCTGAGGAACAGTGAGAGCGCAAACATTAAGAGTTGAGCTTACAGTTAAGAGATTTGTCGTGAATGAAAGAAGAAGCCCATTCCAGGTTGTAGGGCCAACGACAGAAAAGGCACGGCGCTGTGTAATAGAAGTGCGTGACCGGGGGACAAGAAGCTCAGCCTGTTTAGAAGAGCGGGAGAGCCACGGCGCTGGACGTTTAGGGTGGAGCAACAGAGCTCCTGCAAATAGAAAGGGGCCATACCAGCGAGACAGCGCCAAACCAAGGAAGATATCCGGTAAGTGACCCTTTGTGAGAAAGGGAGCCAATGCAAGACATCCACCATATAGTCAGTGACATGGCCGAATCTTGGGATGCGACCAACAAGGCATGCCGCAGAGCGCAAGACCCGATCTAAGGAACCAACCCGAGTCACCGGAAGACCCACATAGAGGGCGCTGCAGTAGTCCAGACGAGAGACGACAAAAGAGTGGATTAACGTTAAGGCAGCATTGAAAGTTAAGAAGCGGAGCACCACTCTAAGCTGACGCAATTGGTAGTAGCAACTGCGGCAAAGCAGGTTGATATGCCGCGTAAAAGTAAGTTCTTGGTCCAATGTGACTCCAATATCCCGGACAGAGGAAGAGAAGGTAAAGTGAGGGAACTCTCGAGCAAGAACCTCCAGGTCAATTTTGGCGAGCTGTTGGCGTGTGCCAAACCAAATAAATTGGGTTTTGGTAGAGTTTAGCCG
Source organism: Lumbricus terrestris (assembly GCA_949752735.1). Lineage (NCBI taxonomy): Eukaryota > Metazoa > Annelida > Clitellata > Crassiclitellata > Lumbricidae > Lumbricus > Lumbricus terrestris. The sequence goes on from OX457048.1 coordinate 43,661,038, forward strand.
AAGGCGATTGGAGGACATCCAGGCCTCCAAAGCCTCCATTGTCCGGCTCATGACCCTAACAGTGGATAGGGCTGCTGGCGCAAGACAATGCAAATACGCTTGCAGGTCATCCGCATAGGATTGGCTCAGGACAGAAGAAGCGGCAAGGAGAGAACCAAGATCAGCAGTATAAATAATATATAAGAGTGGGCCCAGGACAGAACCCTGGGGCAGGCCAAACGGAGCAGGAACCCACGGAGTCCTGGTGGACCCGTAGACCACAGAGAAGGAACGGTCGTGAAGGAAGGAACCAAGCCAGTCGAGAAAGTTCCCAGAAAGACCGAACGAGGTTGATAGGCGCTTATGAAGGATATCGTGATCCACAGTGTCGAAAGCCGCACTCACATCAAATAGTGCTAAAAGGGTGACCTGTGATTTATCAATTGCCCCATAGATATCAGAAAGGAGGCGGACTAACAGGGTTTCCGTGGAGTGACCCTTACGAAAACCAGATTGAAAAATCGGGAGTAAATTGTTCACATCAAGATAAGCTGTTAGTTGAGAAGCAACAATCTTCTCAATTACTTTAGAAAGAAACGAGACGTTCGCAATTGGTCTAAAGTTGGCAGGATCTGACAAGTCCAGTCCTTCACGCTTCGGAACAGGAACAAGGATGAACTTCTTCTGCGACGAATATCAGATAAGAAACAGATAGCACACCAAAGAGAAACAGAGGATATAAATAAAACAAGGTAAGCTTCAGTGGGCATAATAACACGCATAAAAGAACAAAATGACACTAAAACAATTACTACTGAAGGACATGACCAAGGTCTACACTCACTGGTTACTCGAGTGAAGTTTTGAACACTGCTCCATAGTGTGACAGGCTCAGCGTTCCATCCATTCAGCTACTTTATGCACCTGTTAACAGGTAAGTACAGTCTTTATTAGGCACTTGTTAATCGCACTTTATATAAACGGACATGAAAGTTGATTGGAAATCATTTGTTAATTTATTAATCTAAAATCAAGTTTCCTATCGCTATAGGTATACAAAATCTTATATAGAAAAATACTAGCAAAAAAGTGGCAAAAATAAATCATATAATAGTAACAATTAATCCCTTTCCGATAAGCAACGACAATTCTCGAATATTGGTTTGGAGGCGCTGCATGCATCCGAACTTGCGATTGGCTGAAATGTCAGAAATATGCCACTCAGACTCGATAAGCGGTCCGTGCAGGTGGGACATATTTCTGCTCCAACTACCACTCTTATGAAACTCAGTTGCAACTAATACCCTGAGCTACAGTCAGCTATACTGTAATATAATCAAATTGTTACTTCACCTCTGGATATGCTCCAGCATACCCTACAACTCCATCGATGCACAGTAAGAACGCAACACCAGTCATCCCATTAGATCCTGAATTCAGACACAATTCAACACTGAGTATATCACCAAAATTAGTGTAATTTTAGTTTTTTTAACAAAGATAGAAATATTCATAGATCTGGCCTCACTACATCCCAGTTGACTCCTAGCAGTAATATGTAGTCGAGCCAACTAAGCTGAATTTGTGTCTAAATAAGTCTTGGTTTAAAAGTGTTCCAGTCCGAGTAACTAAGGATTATTTAAGGGTGTTGTGATGGAGTCAGACTTGAGTCCAAGTCCAAAAAATACACAATTCAAAATGCACTGAACCATCAAGTCCAATGCACTATGCCTTGACAGGGGCATATTCATTTAAAGGGCCAAGTAATCCTACGGGATAACTAGAAGCAGCAAGAGGGCCAAACTATGCAGGCTTAAACATGGGGAAGGTTAATTTAACACAGTTTCTCAGTATGTGTCAAATCATTTACAAGTGTTTCTTATAAGTTTCATTCTTCTTATGCATTGTATTGTATTTAAACATGTATAAAGTGCCTCTAGTAGGGAGAATCGTTCCCAGATCCCAGTGAAAAAGGTCCCGCGAGAAGAAGCAGGTGTTGAGAAGAGGCAATGCAGAAGACAAACGGTCAGACAGGAGTGTAGAGCAAATAGAAGAAGTAAGAGCATTCCAAAGAGAAGGACCAATTGAGGCAAATGATCGAGACTGGGCTAGAACAGTTCTAAAGCAAGGAACCAAGAGGTCAAGTCTGTTGGATGAACAAAGTGAACGGTGGGGAAGCTGAATGAGGACGAAATATAACTTTACCCCAATATCTTTGGCCAAGACCCGTTGAGCCTTTAGGATCAGAGTGAGAATCTTAAATTGTTAAGCTGATAAAGTTCATCAAGCATAAAGGTAGAGTTGCGAGAGTACTTGGGAAGCTGGGCAACCAGTCTAGCAGCTGAGTTTAGCACCAGTTGACTGAATCGATGATAGACGAACTTTAGGAAGATACATAAGGAGAGAACTGCAGTAGTCAATTCGAGAACATCTAAAAGCATGAATTAAGGTAGTGAAAATGGAGTAGACAAAGCGAAGAATGACTTTGAGACGTCTTAAATGAAAATACGATTGGAAATATGCTCAGTTAAAGGTAAGTCAAGTACAATACCCAGATCCCACACAGTTGAAAAGAAGGAAAACAGAGGAAATGTTCAGACAGCGGAACTAGATAAAGTTTCTGGAGCTGCTGGAGAGTATCTAACCACATAAATTGAATCTTTGAAGCATTAAGCGAGAGGCGATTAAAAGACATACAGGAGTGGAGATGATTAGTAAGAGATTCAATAAACATAACTAAAAACAAATGGGAATATGAGGACCTTGGACAAATGCCTGGACATCATAATCAAATAGATAGTCAGCAGCACTACAGATCGGAGAGATGTCAACCGTGTAAAGAATAACAGGAAAGGCCCTAGAACTGAACCTTGAGGGACACCCAGATTAACATAAAGCCGTTGGGTTCGAGAGTCACCAGAAATAATCATTTGGGTTCTTTCAGAGAGGCACGACCAGAACCAACACAGGCTTTAACACCATAGGAGACGAGACGCTTGAGAAGAATATTATGATCAACCATATCCAAAGATGAAGAGACATTATAGAGGGCCAATAGAGTAAAATCAGACCTATCATGATCAGCAGAATAGATTTCAGATAATAGAGAAAGGAGAGCAGTCTGGGTGGAATGGTGGGCCCTAAAACCAGACTGATTTGCAGGAAGCAGACCAGATTGCTCAATGTAAGGTAGAAACTGCAGAGAGACAAGTCGTACTACAGTCTTAGAAAGAAAGGAGCGATTTGAGATAGGCCGATAATTTTGGCAAAGGTTGTTGACAAGGTTAAGCTTTACAGGGAAGGAAAACAAGGGTCCGGTTCTGTGAGAGAGGGATGCAACCTTCAAAGATGGACCTATTAAACAGATATATCAAAAGGGATAAAGTCATCCAATTTGCAATCAATAACAAATGGGGAATAGTGGATCAAGTTCACATTAGTTTAAAGTTAGCAGTTGCAAAACTAGCCATGTCCAACTCAGTGATAGGTCGAAAATTACCAAAGACAGTTGACGTTGAGATAAACGTTGGTGGTGCGTCAGTAGTTTAAGCACTAAGGCAGTCAATCTTTGTTGGCAGAGCAGCGAATGCAGGTGTATCAGTGGAACGAGATGTCCTGCCAGCAAGCCCCCGCAATCGACGACCACATTTGTCTGGAATTCTCGGTGCTACATGCGAACAGTTATCCACCTAATAAATAAGAAAATAATCCTAAACTGTTTTCATCATTATTATTATTATTTCAAGTATTTATATAGCGCCTCTTCAAGAAATCTACTCAGAGGCGCTCTCTGCGCTAACTAGCCGAAATGATGTTAGGTGTCATAACAGCAAGAAAATTTCATCAATTAGCATAATAAGTCACAGTGAGCCGGAAACAGTCATCAGTGGCGATCCCTCGCAGACACGTAGAATCATCCAATGGAATCCCGTCAACAGCTTTCAGATGGTGTGAATGTTCAGAGTCTCTGGTACAGGTTGCATCAATAGAGTAGAGCGGCGACAGGTGACAGGGCTCGCAAACACGAAACGCTGACGAAACTGAAGCTCCTCACTGGTTGAAGATGATGCGCGCGTCCGGCCAATCGTCGGGCACAAGGTATGCACAGTAGAAGGCAGATGTCGCTTGTCGGTCGGTAGTTTTGAACGCCACCAGAGTCAACATCCGATCGAGTTAACTCCACTGACCTGCGTGAACCGTCCTTCGGCGAGATGTAAACACCAGACAACAGTCGTGAAGCCGCACGGTCTTGATGGTTGAGCTCGACCGCGTGCATCAAGAGGCGTCTAACGTCAACACGTGCATGGCGACACAAGACGACTTGCGAACAAAATCCCTTCCAACGCAAAATCCTTGACGAACCCGACGAATAAGTTCGGTACACGAACCTAGAACCAGTAAACTCCAACGTGTGTGAAATTACTGCGAGAATTCTGCATAAAGTTGAAATAATCCACCGAAATGACGGAGTGGTCTAATAAACAACCAATATGGCCGCTGACCTGCGCAGAACTTTTCATGAGTGGAAGTGAGTCAAATCTGGGTCAAAAACAGGAAAAAGCCATTTTCTCACCATACGTGTCCCATCCCAAAAAATGTGCTCTAATACATTTATCTTTGAAAATATGATGTAATATATATTCACAAATGGATGACATAAACTTTAAATTTGCTCCAATATATTAAAAAGTATGATGTCATAATATTTTGAAAATAATTTATAATGGTCTAGCAAAGGAGAACACTTGCTATTTCGATTATGAGAGGTCAAGCTCTCAGAAAGAACGAGTTTATACCTTTTCCAACTGGGACCTTGACGAATAGGGTCCATTCCAGACAATCTAAAAAAAATTAATAATATTAATAATATTAATAATAATATTGATATTAATAATATTATTAATAATATCAATAATACCCAAAAACACCCTTTACCCGTTCATTTTTAAATTTAAACCCGTTTTCAGCGGATATTCTCGGGCAAACGGGTAAAAGATTAAAAATAATATTATTATTTTTAATAATATTAATATATTAATAAAAATTATTAATAATAAATAATAACAATACGAGCAAAAATAGCAATAATAGTAATAAGGAGAGCAAATATGCAGACATAGCAAGATCAGATCATTTCGTCCCTGTTGCAGTCGAAACCGCAGGAAGCTGGGATACAGACTCTCTTAAGTTTGTTCAAGAACTAGGACGAAAGATTTCAGCAGGCAAAGGTGACCTGCGTGAGACCAGCCATCTGCTCCAACGCCTATAAGTCGTCCTGCAAATAGGAAACTCTTTGTCGGTTTTGGGAACAACAGACTCGAACAGTCAAGACACCTGGAGGTCTTGGACTGAATGACTATGTTACGTAATGTTCAAAAGGTGTATAGCCATTACCAAGTAAATGACTTTGTCAGTGTGTTTGGAAAAAATAAATGTGTGTTTAATAACAATAATAAAAATAATAATGATAATGATAATAATATATTATTATATAATAATAATGGGACTAGAATAGCGCACTCTAATCTTGTACATATTTCTGTTTTTAGTTTAGTTTTAGTCATGTGTGATCCTTTAATAAATGCTGAAATATTATTAATAATAATTTGTTGAATTGAGCGACTGCAAAACGCGCTGCGCTTTACATGTACATTGTACAAGTTATGCAGCAATCTTAATTAACATCAAACTTAACTAACTGAACAGACAGCCTGCAATACACGGCGTAGCAGCCTACAAAGCATGTCCACCCAACGGGGGCTCGAAGTCGTTACCTCTCGCTCTCCACGCTAGCGTATTATCCACTACTCTACCAGAAAATAGAAAACAGACAAAATTAATCTGTCAAATTTACTATATTATTTCTCCTAACAGGCTTTTTTCCCATGCCAAATGTAGCTTGCAATAGCTAATAATTATGAATCTCTAACGAACTTGAAGTACATTTACACGCTTACCCGACGGAATCCATACGGAACGTACCTGTTGTGACCCAATGTGAACATCACACTAACTTTACGCACATAACACACTTACACGTCGGAATACCTCTTCATGATCCAGCATTTATGGCGGTGTCCGATCATTTTCATCCGAAATGTTCGTCAACCATAGATAGACTCTGTTCAACTCGGTTTCAAATCGCTTAAAATAAGTCGTCAGTTTTAATAACTGTTAATTGAAATGTTTACGCTTTAAGTTAACACAGCCCCCTTTGTTTGATTTTTCATTCCGTTAGCCTGTAACTGTGATTGGATCATTTGTATGCAGCGAGTCACGTGCGTCGCCTTTTGGCTCAGCGCTGCAGCGCTGCAGGACTCTGAAGCACGCTGCCTGGCGGGCTCATCGATGGGCGGGCTACAGTAGCCCAGCAGCGTGCTTCAGAGTGAGTAACAGGCTGGGTGCAGAGCAAGGACTATTTACACAGGGCTGGATTCTTCTTCTTTAGCCGCCTTGTTCAAGTTTTTGGGCGATAATCGGAGTTCCAGAAATTTCACATATTATTTACAAAATAAAAGCATTCAATTAGTTACATCTATGAAAGCAGATTGACGAATAATCATGTTTACAAAATAAACAAATGCCTTTGGAGATTCATAACATGATCCTTAGCGATAGAAACCGAATTTTAAGTCGAGCGCCATCTATCGCTGAGAGTGAAATCATGACCACAATATGTTCACAAGTAACCTATCCTTGGGTGCAGAGCTCACTGGACAAAATTTAAATTGTACAAGTAAATAAGTAAGTAGCCTTCATTTGCATCTGGCCAGCGCATAGGCTATACATTACATTACATTGTAATAAAACGATTGTGTATAATATGCTAAGATAAGCTACAGCAGGAGCAGATATAATTATTATAAATTAAGAAAACGTGTTTTTATAATGGGTAGAAGTAGCATCAGGTAGAATGAAGGGATCGAGGCCTATATTAGCTCAACGTGATGCTATTGCAGACTGAAAGACTAGCGCGACAGCTACTACAGTTAAAGCAGTAGTAAATAATTCGTTATAATAGCCTACGACAGTAATATGTAAGAAGACTTTTCATAATGATAAACGACTTATCGCCTACACTCATAAATGCCACTGGAGAGTAACTTATTTCCCATGTTTAATCTGTCTTCAGCAGCCAAGCTCGCTGTTGTTTCAGCCATCATGGTGTTGTCAATCAATTTATTAATCTCATTCGATCCGAAGTTTTCCTAAATCGTTAATTCATATCAAATTGACTCTTTCAGACACAACTGCATTTTCATAGCCAGTCTTAATTTGAAGCGCAAGTGGGTTGGTGGATATTATGGTTGATTTGAAGAATGGATGTTGGGTGAGTGGTGGATCGATGCTGACCTACCGACCGACGGACGGACTGATTGATTAGGTGACTGACTGACTGTGACTGACTGACTGAACGACTGACTGACTGTTTGACTGACTGACTGACTGACTGTGACTGACTGACTGACTGACTGACTGTGACTGACTGACTGTGACTGACTGACTGACCGACTGACTGACTGTTTGACTGACTGACTGACTGACTGTGACTGACTGACTGACTGACTGTGACTGACTGACTGACTGACTGACTGACTGACTGACTGTGACTGACTGACTGTTTGACTGACTGACTGACTGTGACTGACTGACTGACTGACTGAGTGGCTGACTGACTGACTGTGACTGACTGACTGACTGGCTGTGACTGACTGACTGACTGACTGTTTGACTGACTGACTGACTGTGACTGACTGACTGAGTGGCTGACTGACTGACTGTGACTGACTGACTGACTGGCTGTGACTGACTGACTGACTGTTTGACTGACTGACTGACTGTGACTGACTGACTGACTGACTGACTGACTGTTTGACTGACTGACTGACTGACTGACTGTGACTGACTGACTGACTGACTGACCGACCGACTGACTGACTGGCTGTGACTGACTGACTGACTGTGACTGACTGACTGACTGTTTGACTGACTGACTGACTGACTGACTGTGACTGACTGACTGACTGTTTGACTGACTGACTGACTGACTGACTGACTGACTGACTGTGACTGACTGGCTGTGACTGACTGACTGACTGACTGACTGACGGACTGACTGACTGACTGACCGACTGACTGACTGTGACTGACTGGCTGTGACTGACTGACTGACTGACTGACTGTGACTGACTGACTGAGTGACTGACTGAGTGACTGACTGAGTGGCTGACTGTTTGCAGGACTGAATGATTGACCGACCGACCGACCGACCGATGGACGGACGAACGGGCTGACTTACTGACTGACTGACTGACTGACTGACTGACTGACTGATTGACTGACTGATTGACTGACTGATTGACTGACTGACTGACCGACCGATGGACGGACGGGCTGACTGACTGACTGACTGACTGTGGCTGACTGACTGACTGACTGACTGACTGACTGACTGACTGACTGACTGACTGACCAACCGACCGACCGACCGATGGACGGACGGACGGACGGGCTCACTGACTGAGTGACTGATTCAAGGACGGACGGAAGGACGGACTGAACGACTGACTGACTTACTGACTGAGATTGACTGACTGAGATTGACTGTCTGACTGACTGATTGACTGACTGACTGACTGACTGACGGACGGACGAAAGGATGGACGGACGAACGGACGGGCTGACTGACTGATTGATTGACTGACTGGTGGACGGACGGACCGAAGGATGGACGGACGTACTGACTGACTGACTGACTGACTGACTGACTGACTGACTGACTGACTGACTGACTGACTGACTGACTGACTGACTGACTGACTGACTGACCGAGTGACTGACTGATCGACTGACTGACTGGCGGACGGACGGAAGGATGGACGGACGTACTGACTGACTGACTGACTGACTGACTGACTGACTGACGGACGGACGGACAGACGGACAGACGGACGGACGGACGAACGGACGGACGAATAGATTGATGGTTAAGCTTACAACGAACTTTTTTCCAAGCTTATTCCACTCACACACTATTGCCTTCGACCGTACCCTATATGCACAAAGCCAAGGGCAGGGGCTCGGGAGTGGGGAGGTGGAGAAGGAGAAGCGACAGAGACAAAGCCGATCAGAGCAAGCTATAGCTGAGGTCGAGAAAGGTTATAAGGCCGAGGAAAGGCTGAGGATAAAATGAGTCACGCTGTAGAATATGTCGAATTCTTTCGCCCGACCGATAGACGCCCTACCCGAAAATTGCACAAGTGTGTAATTTAGTTCTTTATCAACAGATATCCGGTTAACTGTTAGAAACTTACACACAATAATATACATATATGCACATCAATATGGATATTTTACCTTCCACAATTAAGAGTGCAATATATCCTGTCCTTTTTAGCACATTATTTACCAGAGTGTAGTACATTTCAATTAATATAATTATTTGTCATGCATGCCAGCAAAAATGAAGTTAGTATTTCATTTGTATACGTTCAGATAAGTATTTAACCATTACAATCGGAATATATGCATTTTAGTTATCAAATGAAATGAACTTATTTAAATATTTCAGCTGTCAACTAATTTTAAAAGCCTAAACAAGAGCACGAACTATGAGCATGTGTCATCGTCGTTTTATCGACCGTCATGTACTTATTGGTTGATTATCTTCCCTAAAAGAGGTGTCATAAAAATTTGAGTGGCATATTAAAAAACCTACAGAACTTACAAAATTATACATGGCAATTCGAATATTGTAGTCTAACACTGAACATCACGTTTTTAGTGTTTAAGTAAATGATATTTTTACGATCATTCAGGCAGAGGAAACTGATAATTTAAACACACCTCTTTTAATGTTTCCATTTTGCACTAAAATATCAGAAATGGCCATGATTATGTGATAATTGCATCAATACATATGATCACAAGTGGGTCTGTACACTAACTATGAGAGTTTAACCTATCATGGCAGCGCCCTTGTAACTTAAAGTCTTAAACACTGCATCTATAGCGTTGGCAAGCCTCAAATTGCAGCTGCAATTATTCATTTATGTAGCTCCCAACTTTGCTACACAATACCTTGAACTGCGTGCGATAAGCTTAGGCCTATATAGAGGCATCGAATGTAGAAGAGGGTCTTGACTAGTAGGATAATAAAGATGAATTTTATTATTGAGTTTGATGATTATTATAACAACTTTCTTCTTCTGAGGTTTTTCGACACCCTGTGGCACGCAAGCCGTTGGCGTCTTTATTGTAAAACTTATTATTTTATTCAGCAGTTTAATTCATTCATTCATTCAAAGCATTTATATAGCGCCCCTTCAAGAAACTACTCAGAGGCGCTCCCAGTCCAACCACGAAAAAAGAAAAAAGACTTGAGAGACTTAATGACATCTTATACCTACAAAGGCTGTAATTGACGATGATTGTTAGACACCTTTGAAACCGTTTGAACAGACATTAAATAAGTAAAGTTTACAACGTATTTTCGTTTAGTTTTCACTAACTGTTCATCAGTTTCTGTCATTTTCTCTATGACTGCAACAAATGGAAAATTTGTGTGAGAAGTATTAATTAAAAATAATATCTGAAAATGCAATCTGCTAGAACAATGTGTCAGTTTAACGCAATCAATGGTCACTATTGCTAGTTATGGTTGATAGAGTGAAGAAGTTTTCACATTGTTTTGAATAATGTTCCTGGAAATAGCCTAATAACTGGCTTGTTTGCGATGTGAATTGTTTGTGAATTATAATTATGTTAGTTGGTTTGCTTCATTTTAGTATTGAGCAAAGATAAACTTAATGTTTAATAAGATTTATAATATCCTTGGACTTTTCTCTATCGTTTTTTTACATCGATGTTTGTTTTATGGGTATTTTTTAAATAATTCTGTAACAGATGAAGCAGGGATTGAATAATTTGCTGTTGCTATGCTATTATGGTTTATGGCTCTAAATGTTGGGTGAATACTTTGATTTTCATTTTAAATATCTAATTAGCCTATAATTTTATTGTTGGACGTTCAAAATTGCTTGTAAACACAAGATAAATATTTGATGTTAATCTAACCAGGTAGATGTTGTATTATGCGAATATCATGAATTGTGCTAATGAATGATAATATTGCCGTCAAATTCCGGAAAAGGAGAAATGGATGAATGAAAGAAAGAAATATAGTAACATGCTAAGACTAGCTAAACTTATAGAAAAAATATAATTCGTAAAAGAGGTATGTTATTGCATGAAAGTTTTCTTCATAATTTTGATATTTTGTTATTCTTTTCATATAATCTAAAGCGCCCTAGAAACATAAACACTCAGAGGTGCTTTCGAGGCAATTCATTCAACTTTTAGCGCATCGTATTAAACTAATAAGTCCAGCAAAGAGATTAAAAGAGGTTTGTAAAAATTGCATCGAGTGTCACAAAATCCTGACGAAATTTTTTGAATGTTTACTGTATAATGACTCCAGCATATAACTGGAGACACACGTTTCCAAATTTATGAATTTTTCCAATTGCATGTATGCCTAGTATTTTAAGTTTGTATGCTTGTTTGTGCCTATGTATGCATGCGCCCATGCATGCTTGTTCTGTGCCTTGGAGTCCAATACAAGTCCTCCACTCGCGATTACTCGTGCACTTCGGCGTGAAACTCCGATTCAGTGTCCGAGCTGTTGTCGGGAGCGCCTCTGAGTGTAAATATTTCAAGGGCCGCTATAGAAACACATATACATACATCATAATCATTAGTATTATTAGTCAAGGTGATCCATAAAGTGGTACTAAGTGCTTCGGTACTATCTCAGGATCCTCATATTGCAGGCCACTCCACAATCTCTGTGGGGCTGTTGTCAGGGCCGGATTTAGGCATGGGCTACACGGGCTCCAGCCCATGGGCCCCCACCACTTTGGGGCCCCCACCAGTTGAAGTTTTATTTTTTTTTAAATTAAGGAATGAACCATAAGTGTATTAATTGCCACAGCTAGGATCTTAGACCTAATCAGTGAGTGGTTTTGAATTGACCACACTATCTGTTCTCGTTGATATTGCTCACCAGTCACCATGGCTTTAAGCAGCATGGCATCCTCAACACCTGCTGCTGACAGATTATATTTCTTTTAACTCAAGCTATGACAGCCCGTTGGTGTAGACATATACTGTCAGTGCATGTCAGAGCTGTTCTCTGGACTAGTCGGTATACGCAGCAGACAACGAACAGATCGAGACAGTCAGTGTCCTGAACTCCAACCCCTCCCAAGTGTATCAGGTTGCTGCAGAGTGCAGACAGTGGGGTATATTCTGTCTTGCACAGTAGCACTCAAGTGACCTTGAGTGACCCAATGCCCACATCTGTAGCAGTGGACGGCGACATGTTTACTGTCATTGCTGTGCTGTCTGTCAGTATCTTTTAGACCCCAGTCTTATATAGACTCTACCTTCATAATATGCATGGTTTATAGGGTCACCGGTGGAGTTTGCAAATCAGTAGACTATTATTTAAAATAATTTGAAGAGTCTAAATGATTTCAACCGACAGCCATGAACCGAATTGTAAATCGGCATGAGGGCACTCTCTAATAGGCATAGCGGACTAGAAGCTGTTGCTCTGCTCAAGGTTTGGTTTGTTTTTCTATCTAATTTTGAATTATATAGGCCTATAGTGAAATATTAGTGATGGAGAACTCCTCAACTCTGCGAAAAAGCTTGTAGCAGTTGTGGTGACGACCTCGATGAAAGCTTTGGCAACAAGCAGTTCTCTTATCTTGTCAAAATGCTTAAAGACGAAATTGGAAGAACAGGCCTTGGCATAAGTCAGTAGCAGTTCATGAGTTCATGTGCCAAGCAGGCTACTCGAAAAAGATGTTAATTGAAAATTCATTTTCAAATGTGCAAATTATGCTAAGATTGTACTTCGAGATCATGGTCACAAACTAGTACTGAATGCTCGTTTTACAAGATGACGATTATTGAGACACATGTGAGACGTATAACCATGGGCGGAGTTTATCAGGGGCTAGGGGGGCTAAGCCCCCAAGAAGACCCAGATTATTTTTTACCGTGTAAATGGTATCTTTTCCAGGGCTTAGCCCCCCAAGAAGGCTTTAGCCCCTCCAAGAACGGAAACATAGACGGAGACCTGCGCCGAGAATTGGGGGGGACGGAAAGACGCGAGATTTTCCGAAAATTTCTGACGACCGGCGAAATCTCGGAAAATTTTCTATTTTCGCCGCCAAAAAAGTTGATGACCTTTTTTTTTTTTTTTTTTTTTTTTTTAGTCATTCGGCCAAATCTCGACCAAATCCCGACGAAATTTTCTATTTTCGATTTTCGCCGCCAAAAAAGTTGATGACCTTTTTTTTTTTTTTTTTTTTTTTAGTCATCCGGCCAAATCTCGCCCAAATCCCGAAGAAATTTTCTATTTTCGCCGCCCAAACAAGTCTTGACGCTCAAACATTGGGGGGGACAAATGTGCATGGGCCGTCCCCCCCAACACTTTTATTGGGGGGACCGTCCCCCCTGTCCCCCCCTAGGTCTCCGCCACTGAACGGAAACCAAACTCCGCCCATGCGTATACCTTGCAGTGTTGAGTATAGAGTCATATTCTGTGCTAACTCTATTTTAACCAGCTAATTGATGACTTTGCATGCCAATAGAAAAGGGTGCAAATTCCCTAATGACCCCACTCAAATTTAGACTCAACTGTAGACCTAACCGAGCTATTTAACTCTATATAGTCAGGCTATCTTCTTTATTTTGGAGGTCTCACATGTCACTATTTTTACTTTCTTTCTTTGTGTCGTTGCCTTTTTAAAGACTGGACAAGAAGCTGCTTAACTTTTATCTGTTAACTTTGCATTTGAGAAATGATTTAGACACTTTATCTATCAGCAAATGATCTTTTCAATTTGTCTTCATTTATGTATTTAAAAGTTATTGACCATAAGTCAACAATTTAAACAATGTTGCTTTTAGCATTGCATGTTTGTCTGTAACATGTTATGGTCGTATA
>OX457048.1:43675236-43707736 GCA_949752735.1 Lumbricus terrestris
CTTCTTCCTCCTCCTCCTTCTCTTCTTCCTCCTCCTCCTTCTCTTCTTCCTCCTCCTCCTTCTCTTCTTCCTCCTCCTCCAACATCATCATCATCTCGATTTATTGATTACTCACATTCTCAATTTGTAAGTTACGCATTTGCATATCACACATGTTACATTTTTACATTTAGCCTACATCTTACATTTCGCATTATTTTACACTTCCTTCTGCATTTACATCAACATATAATTTTACATTACGCGCAATGTACGCGAGTTCCGTGTTCCACACAACATTGCAATATTCAACGTTTGCGTATGAATCATCGCATCGCATACATTTGCGTACACGACGACGACGACGACGACGACGTAGGATTAAAACAATCGTTCATCCACAGCCAGCCGCTGTATCCACAGCATCTTCTCCCTCCTGGATAATACCTCCCTCCCCCCTCCCCCAGCCCATGCCTGGCGCTGGCAGCCACCTAGCGTCGTTGCGGCTCATTACTATGTCGCCATCATCACAGTCTCCGTCGCCAGGAAAGCGTGATGGTGAGGCGAAACCGCATCAGGTGTAGTACTAGTAGAATGATTTGAGGTTGTGGCGTAAACGAGTGAGGTTTGGGGTTGAAGGTTTGTTGAGGGAGGGTTGGATTGTGGAGATTGGACCCCGTGCGGTTCTCCCGTGCGGTCAACCCGAGAGATGTCGAGGCTTGGCTGATGGAGCGAGGAGGCTGGCGGAAATGGCGGCGGGCTGCGTCACTTGGCCTTATAGGCGGTCCTGTGTGGTGGCCGAGATAGACAGACAGACAGACAGACAGACAGACAGACAGACAGACAGACAGACAGACAGACAGACAGACAGACAGACAGACAGACAGACAGATAGACAGACAGACAGACAGACAGACAGACAGATAGACAGACAGACAAACAGACAGGCAAGCAGGCAGGCAGGCAAACAGACGAACAGACGGACGGACGGACAGACATACAGATCGACAGACAATCACACAAACAGACAGGTGGACAGACAGGCAGGCAGGCAGGCAGGCAGGCAGACAGACGAACAGACGGACGGACATACATACAGATCGACAGACATACAGACAGACTGAGATGGATATACAGGCAGATAGACAGAAATGCACACGTAGTTTAGCAGATAAAGATAATTAAGAGTCACAGAGACAGAGACATAGACAGAGACATAGACAGAGACATAGACAGAGACAGAGACATAGACAGAGACAGAGAACATCAAGAACGACACATGCATACAGTGTGTCCCAGTGATGCAGACAAAGAGAACAGAGAGACAGACACACAGACAGACAGACACAGACAGACAGACAGAGAGACAGACAGACAGAGATACAGACACACAGACAGACACACAGACAGACAGACACACAGACACACACGCACACAGACAGTCTTCCACTCGGTCACCTTTGGTCAACCGCACATCAAGAATCACCTTCCCCAAACTGCCACAACAGGGGAGGGATCCCTCCGTTCCTACCACCCACCCAACCACCCCCACCCCCAAACCAACCGCCACCCCTCCCCGCATTGGACTGGACAACCGCGAACAGGGCGTGGCCACAGCTAATGAATTATTCCCAGACTGTATAATACAAGGTAGCAGCAGCAACAGCAGCAGCAGCATCAGCAGCAGCCATAGCATCATCGTCATCATCTCTGACGATGTGACGATGCTGCTGCTGCTGATGTTATTGGTCCAGAGGCAGACGACAACGACGACATCAGATTCTCTCTGTGGCCGCCATCATCGCAGCGTACGCTGCGGCCGCAACGTATACGTACGAGGAGGAATTTCCGTACAGCTAATGAATGATCCATGTTTACCATATGACATTGTGTATACGGACGCTGGACAACTGCGTAGGTGGAGCGGGATTTGTTGGGATTAACGGTCGAAGAACAAGGTAGAGAGGGGATTTGTGGAGCTGGCAGAAAGAAGAGACAGACGGACAGACAGACAGACAGTCAGGCAGGCAGACCTCAAGGACTTACAGTGGTCATTGTAACAGGTATGTATCTCGCTCCTTCATCCATTTAGCGAGCCATAAAATACACTATAATTATATCATCATTGTCTTGATAATAATATAACTATTCTACACTCGTCTTAGTTTAAGCGGCATACTGTGCGGTGACAAAGGTGATTAGCGTCGCCCTCCTCCTTTATCCAGGCTTGGGACTGGCACCATGACAGTACAAAATAGCAGCGGCAGAGTTAACTAATGATGGATGGGTTGAATTATAATCTGACGTCATTATTATTTTTAGGTAGTCAACAAAGACGCCACACATGCCCTCAGTATACATTGTTACAGTACTGTAGCAATCTATAATTATATAGGCCTTTTGAGTGTATAAAAAAGATTTATTATAATAGTCATAATAATTATTACCTAAGCGATTTAGATTGTCTTACTGTAACGCGGAAGCTATAAGCCTAAGTGACTCTATAATAATTTTTCTGCTTCGTCGAGACGGTAGCTGTGTATTATTATAGGGACCTTGAGCAACAATTCAATGCAGTGCTGTAATATGCCAAGCAATTTTTTTTCGATGGAAACGGCCTCTGTTGTCAAAGGCCCGCGTCAAATCTGGATCCATCATCCAATTCCTTCACTCGCTCAAGCCGATGACAATTAGACACCTTTAAAACATTCTTAACATGTATTACAATAAACAGAACGCGACGGTCAATTGCGTGCTATTCTTTCAGCGTCCATGCGTATCCAACTGCTTAGTGCCCTCCTTATCGTTCCCAGAAACCATCATGGATGAACTGCTATTCACAAATATCATTCATGGGCGCGGTAGCCGATTGGTTAAGGCGCCCACCTTTTGACACGGGGTATATGGGATCAATCCTCTGAGTTGGCTACAGTGTTGTGAGTCTGGTGACCTTTAACGTGACCTTCACTCACCGATACTCGGCGCCATCGACCCGTTGTTGGTTATCAGATAATTGCGCTTGATAAATGGATAAATGGCAGTGGTGGTTGTTGTGGTGATGATCGTAAACGTAATCATAAATTTATGTAGCGCAACTTCAAGGGAAACTCCACAGAGGCGCTCCGGCATTACAGCACCAAAACACAATCGAAAAGAATGATGGTTGCGGTGGCGGTGGAGGTGGTGGTGGTGGTGGTGGTGGTGGTGTTGGTGTTGTTGTTGTTGTTGTTGTTGTTGTTGGTGGTGGTGGTGGTGGTGGTGGTAGTGGTTGTGGTGGTGTTGTTGGTGTTGTTGTTGTTGTTGTTGTTGTTGGTGGTGGTGGTGGTGGTGGTGGTGGTGGTGGTGGTGGTGGTGGTAGTGGTGGTGGTGTGGTGGTGGCGGTGTTGTTGTTGTTGTTGTTGTTGTTGTTGTGGTTGGTGGTGTGGTTGTTGTTATTGTTGTTGTTGTTGTTGTTGTTGGTGGTGGTGGTGGTGGTGGTGGTGGTGGTGGTGGTGGTGGTGGTGGTGGTGGTAGTGGTAGTGGTGGTAGTGTGGTGGTGGCGGTGTTGTTGTTGTTGTTGTTGTTGTGGTTGGTGGTATGGTTGTTGTTATTGTTGTTGTTGTTGTTGTTGGCGGTGGTGGTGGCGGCGGTGTTGTTGTTGTTTTTGTTGTGGTTGGTGGTGTTGTTGTTGTTGTTGGTGGTGGTGGTGGTTGTGGTGGTGGCTGTGGTGGTGGGGGTGGTGGTGGTAGTGGTGGCGGTGGTGGTGGCGGTGGTGGTGGTGGTGCGTATGGTACGGGTGGAAATGTCAGTAGTAGGAGCAGCAGCAGTAGTATTTGTAATAATAACAAACAGGCTATAGGTTTTCTATTCCCTGTTGGTTCATTCATAACAACGAAATATACCAATACCATTAGAATGATTAGACAATCATCAACGCATGCATGCATAAATGATTTTGGAGCATAGACATTATTGTAAATCAAGCGCTGCGTATTATTTTAGTCCACTGGAGTCTAAACTATAGTCTCTATAGTCTGGTCTGGTCTTTTTAAGGCGCATGCAGCTTCGTCTGTTCGTCTGTATATAGTGTAATGATTCCAAACTCTGTGTGTAATGTATTATAATAGACATAATAACGCGCTTGTTCAAATTTCAAACTGATGAAGTCTTTAATTATCGCGTCCGTTGTTTCTGTGACCGTCTAATTGGTAAAAAAATCGTGTGACGCATGCAGATTATAACTATTTTAATAATAATGATAATATATTAATAATTAATCAAATAATAAAAATAATGATGATGATGATGATGATGACGATGATGATGATGATGATGATGATGATGATGGTGATGATGATGATGATGATGATGATGATGATGATGATGATGATGATGATGATGATGATGATGATGATGATGATGATGATGATGATGATGATGATGATGATGATGATGATGATGATGATGATGATGATGATGATGATGATGATGATGATGATGATGATGATGATGATGATGATGATGATGATGATGATGATGATGATGATGATGATGATGATGATGATGATGATGATGATGATGATGATGATGATGATGATGATGATGATGATGATGATGATGATGATGATGATGATGATGATGATGATGATGATGATGATGATGATGATGATGTGATTATTATTATTATCATTTTTTGCCCCCGAGGTATGTGCATGTATGATCCTCAGGGACTTACACACTAATTACTAAAATAAAGAAATATCTGGAACTGCACCTAGTCGTCGTTGAAATCCAGTGCAGGTAAAGGGAAGGGTAGGAGAAAAAAGGAAAAGAATGAGAAGGAGAAGGAGAAGGAGGAGAAGGAGGAACAGAAGTGGAAGGAGGAGGATTCGAAGAAGAAGGAGGAGGAAGGAGTGGAGGAGAGGAGAGGGAAGAGGAGGGGATGGGGAGGGAGTTTAGGGATGAGAGGGGAGGGAAAGGGAGGAAGGGGAGGAAGGAGAAGAAGAATAATAATAAATAGAAGAAGAGAAACTGATTCTTGCACACCTCTTTTAGAAGTACTAGTTTTACCTTAAAATCACAGACACAGCGGTTAAGAGGAAGCTCAGAATGTTTGATGTATTTTACCGATGTTTTCGAAGTTAATAATTTGCAGTGAACCATGATAGTTCAAACACAGACACAACGCCTTGTTATGATATGTAAAGTTAATCACAAATGAAACGTTGATTGTAGATCGTTCTTCCGCATCGCAACCACCTCTACCACCACAACTACCACCACCACCGCAAACAGAACAATCACCTCTACCACTTCCACCATCACCTCCAACTCCTCCACCACAACCACCACCAACTCCTATCACACCACCAGATCAATCAATCGTCCATCGTGGCTCCCAAGAAGAAGATGCCGTCGTCGGCGTCGGCGTCGAGCGGCGTGGCCCTCCCGCTGGAGCCGGCGTCGATCACCCTCATCCACGACAGCCTCACCTTCGAGAGTCGCCAGCTGAAGGGCCTTCGCGACATGGAGAAACAGGCGGAGTCGGAGCTAAAGCTGAAACGGCGCGAATGGGAACGCGACGTCGAGAAGATGAGGGAGGAGTTCCTCAAGCTGCACCGGACGGACCGAGTCTGGGGCAGCGATGAATTACTTGATGATCCCCTTGTCGCCAAGCGCCGAGGCAGCACGGACATCCTCAACGCGAAGAAGATGAAGACGCTCTTCACTGAGGGGTCCGACTCGGAGCACCGCAAGCTGCGACTGAGGTTCGACCTGAGGGGCTTCGACCCGGACAGCGTCCGCGTATCCTCTGACAACGAGCGGATCGTGGTGAAGGCGACTAAGATGGAGGAAGCACCGTCCGGCGTTCCGGTCAAGAGGGACTTCAACCGGAAGATCCAGAAACCGAGGGAGGTCGACCCGACGCGGTTGAAGTCCCGACTCACCTCCGACGGAATCCTACTCGTCGAGGCTCCGATCGTCCCCAAGCAGCTTCCGGTTGCCGCTGGGGCCGTGACCGTCAAGAAGTCCGGTCCGAGTCCATCGCACTCCTTCCACGGATCAGCGCGGTCCAAGTCCCCGGTGGCGACGCCGAGCAGCCCACCGAAGGAGGTGAAGATCGGGATTCCGACGTTCCGCGAGGAGAACGGACACCGTCGGATGCATTTGGTGGTGGAGGTTGGAACGATGTTCAAACCGAAGGACATAACGATCCAGGTGATCAAGGAGAACCGCATCCTCATCAAGGCGAAGCACGAGGAGCGGACGTCGGAGCGACTCTCGAAGAACAAGTTCTCGAAGGAGTTCGAGCTGGCGGAGAAGATCGAGGCGTACTCGATCCGCGGCGGACTGACCCCCGACGGACACCTCGTCATCGGAGCGTTCGTCAAGGGATTCGGGGGACCGGAAGTGACGAAGGAGAACGCTGGGAAGATCATCATCGAGGAGATAGACCCACACTCCGATCTGATGCCGTGCAACATCCTCAACCTCGCCTCCTTCCCGCCCACCGTACCCGCCACGGCCGCTGCCACTCCCGTCGCCTCCGCAAACGGCGGCTCATAGTCAACCCCTTCTCCCCTGCGGGGGTTGACGAGCTCCTCCCTACGCGGGTTCGCCCGTATCGATGTCCAGAGAGATCGTCCTGTATACGGTCGGGTTAAAAGTTCAGCCTCCCACTCAACAATGAACCATCATCATCATCTCCTTGTGGTTATTGTTAGCCCGTTCGATTGTTGTGAGCTCGTTCTGTTACCACTAGCAACGGAATCTGTGTTGTCAGTAGCAACTGAGTCTGCGTTTCGTTTCCCATAGCAACGGAACATGATATTTTATCGCCAATTGCGCTAAATCTATTTTGGCAAAATAGTAACGCAGTTAAATACGTGTTTGTTGTCCATTATAACGAACATTATTTTGATCGTGGTTGTCCATAGCAACGATATCTGTGTCGTCATTAGCAACGGTCGAAAGAACGAAATACATCTGTTTAGAAAAGAGAGACAAGAAATTATCACGTGCCAACGAATAGCAGGGTTCACACAGACTTTATTAGAAGTTCAAAGTTCGTTCAAAAGGTCGAATGATCGCATGAAAAATTTCCGTCATGAACATTGAATTTCTTCTAAATAAATGTCAATTTACAGGAGAGTTCGCAAGATTTTCTGGTTTCCTAGTTTTAAGAGATTTATTTTAAGACACCATTTTAAAAGAATTTGTGTCAGTTTAATATATTTTGAGACAAGAAGCAGTTTCAATAATTATGTTCCCAAATAAATTGGTCTAGGACCTTGCTCTTCAGTGCTGTAATATGCCCATTTAATGTCTGTCCAGGGTAGACCCTGCATGGTCAAATCGGATCCATCCATCCATACGTTCCGTGTATGCTTGCAAATTAATCATTGTTTGATTGTGTGTCATTGTCAGCAACCTGCATGGGTCGCCACAGGATGTCGCTAAAAAAACTTATATTTTAATCGATTTGGACACCATTTTAAAAGAATTTCTGTCAGTTTCATATATTTGAAACAAGATGCAGTTTTATACTGAATCATTCTCTGGTCTAGTTCCTTGCTCCTAAGTGCTGTAATATGCCGAACAAATTTCTGTCCAAGGTAACGGCCTCTGTTGTCGTAGACCCTGGTCAAATGGGATCCATCCATCCAGTTTTATACTGATATTTTAATCGATTTGGACAGCTTAAAAATCCTGGCGCCGCACCGTATTGGTCAAAATAGCGAAATATTTTTGGCTTAGTTGCGTAATTAATTTTTTGCATTTGTATAAACCGACATACATCACATATTTACTCAGATCTATTATTTTTTAACCAAGGCATATCATGCTCTACTCCCAATATTTGATTTTGCTGTGCCAAAAGTCCAAAACATGGCACAGCATGCATAAGCCGGGTTTACTCGGGAAATTCGCACAGTACGTCTTGACATCAAACCTTCGGCCCTTCTTCGAACATACACGACAGCGTGCCTGTGGCTTAGTACCCGTGTCTGTTAATTGGCTGCAGCAGATCGGGGAAGCGACGCTCCGTGAGTCGAACAACAGCTTCAACCTTCTCATCCAGGGTATATATACGACCTCTGTTGTCATAGACCCTGGTCAAATCGGATTCATCCATACATCACCATAAAAAAAGCAATGAGTGATGATTGGTCAAACACTATGACTACCGTACCTGAGTGTCCAGGGGGCCTAACACATTTAAAGTGAGTACCAGACCCCCCTACTTAGACTTAGTTCCTCCTGTTCCGATCGGAGCATTGGTCAACAAGTCCTCGCCACTCCACACGGTCGCCAGCCACCTCCTCCGCCTCGTTCCAGCCCAGCCCCATCATTAGACCCCCAATAGAAATTTTATTAAAGTCGTTGGCAACATTTGCAACCTGGAGTTCTAGAGCAATAGTCTCGATCAGTGGTTATGCCAACGATGAACAGATTTATTTTCCAAAGTGTTTTTTTACGCTTGTTGTCACTCTAATAAATTATAGAATGTCAGAGGTCGCGACCTCAGTGGCGGCGTATTAATATTCCAAAGATCTTCGGTCGCTCGAGAGGAATCTCTTTTCTGGCGAATGAACACAATCCATGGGCGAATGAAGCAAGGAGGAAAGGATGAACAGAGCGTCAACAGAAAGAGAATCGATTGACTTTGGTTCTGGTCGGCTCTGCTCGGCTCCGTTCGGTTCGGCTTCGTTCGGCTTTGCTCGTCTTCGTTCGGCTCTGTTCGGCTTTGCTCGGTTCCGTTCTGCCTTGCTCGGCTTCGTTCGGCTTTGCTCGGCTCCGTTCGGCTCTGCTCGGCTCCGTGTGGTTCGGCTCCGTTCGGCTCTGCTCGGCTCCGCTCGGTTCGACTCCGTTCGGCTCTGCTCGGCTTCGTTCGGCTTTGCTCGTCTTCGTTCGGCTCTGTTCGGCTTTGCTCGGTTCCGTTCTGCCTTGCTCGGCTTCGTTCGGCTTTGCTCGGCTCCGTTCGTTGTTGTCCATGGTGACTTAATGGTTCCTTTCACTCGCTCTGCAACAATGCATAGGCGTTCGTTCTCTGTGGTTGGTCCAACAACCTGGAATGGACTTCCCTTGACTATGCGACACCTCCCAAGCTCTTCTCAATTTCACAAACTGTTGAAGACTGTTTTTTTTCGCTTCATCTCGGCCGGAAGCGCCTATGAGTAGGTACCTTGAAGGGGCGCTATATAAAAATTACGATTGATTGATTGAAATGGCGAGGCTTCTCAGTGGACTAAATGATGTCAAAAGAAAGAAATACATATGTTTATAAAAGTGATAAAAAATTATCAGGTGTAAAGAATAGCAGGGTTCACGTAGACTTTATTCCGAGTTCAAAGGTCGTTCAGAAGGTCGAAAGATCACATGACAAATTTCCGCCATGAACATTGTTATAAATAAAATAAATGTCATTTCGCCATAAATTCTTTTCTGCTTTCCTAACTTTCAAGAGATTTATTTTTTAGACGCCATTTAAACATAATTTGTCAATGTTATATGTTTGAAACAAGTAACAAGTTTATTTTTTTAAAAGAGGTGTTCTAGGCCTGAGCCAAACAAATTTTTCGATGACAACAGCCTCTGTTGTCATAATTATGCCCTCCTCAAATCTGGATCCACCCACCCAGTCTCAATTTGCTCTTGGTACTTGATCAACAATAATTTATTATTATTGTGAGACCACGATTGTGTCAATGTCACCAGCCTAAGTCGCCACAAGATGTCGCTAAATAATTGAAATTTTGTCGATTTCAACACCTTTCAAACGCTTGCAGCAGACATTATATCATCAATTCCGTAAAACTGCCAATAGAATAAAGTCGGCAAAATACTTCAACGAACGTAACTGAGTGTCCAGGAACACCTAACTTATTTTCAATTAATATTTCACCAAACCATCAGAATTTTTTTAAGAGTTGTTGGCAAAGTGTGAGGCGACCGTTTCGAGCCTGGCGCAAAGACGGAGAAGAGGCATCCCACGAACCCTGTAGGGTGGTTACTCCTATGACCGTATATATCTGCAGTTGCAGCTGCAGTTCTAGTGGTATTAGCAGTGGTTCATGTGCCCACGATGGACAGATTTCTGATTTTCAATTGACCTTTTTGACGCCAGTTGTCGCTCTACATCGAATGTCAGAGGTCACGACCTCAGTGGCGGCGTATTAATATTCCAAAGAGCTTCGGTCGTTCGGGAGGAATCTCAACAACGTGAATTCACTGGCGAACGAATACACTGGCGAAGGGAGGAGGAGGAAAGGACGGTCGGCAGAGAATGAATCGATTGACTTCGGCTCCGCTCGGCTTTGCTCGGCTCCGTTCGGCTTTGCACGGCTCCGTCCGGCTCTGCTCGGCTCCGTTCGGCTCTGCTCGGCTCCGTTCGGCTCCGTTCGGCTCTGCTCGGCTCCGCTCGGCTCCGTTCGGCTCTGTTCGGCTCCGTCCGGCTATGCTCAGCTCCGTTCGGCTCTACTCGGCTCCATTCGGCTATCCTCGGCTCCGTCCGGCTCTGCTCGGCTCCGTTCGGCTCTACTCGGCTCCATTCGGCTATCCTCGGCTCCGTTCGGCTCTGCTCGGTTCCGTTCGGCTCAACAACGTGACTTCTCAGTGGATTGTATGATGTTATCTGTGGTTGATGTGAATGATATCCAAATACGTGCGTATAACATCCATGACATTACTACGATAGATTTATTAACCGCCAGAATCAGATATAATGTTATATATCGAAGAATC
The DNA here is from genome assembly GCA_949752735.1 of Lumbricus terrestris. Classification (NCBI taxonomy): domain Eukaryota; kingdom Metazoa; phylum Annelida; class Clitellata; order Crassiclitellata; family Lumbricidae; genus Lumbricus; species Lumbricus terrestris. Next base: position 43,685,941 of record OX457048.1, read on the forward strand.
AATCGATGGCGCTGAACTCTGAACGTAGTAGAGATGTCGTTGGACATGTCTAATTGAAAACTCTTCTTCTTATCAGATATTTTCTGATAGATAAAAGTCTAACGAAATAGTCAACGATGATGCTGCAATTATATGCGATATATTTACTGCACGATCTGGTGTAAATATATATATATATATATATATATATATATATGTGTGTGTGTCTGTTTGTTTGTATGTGCACTTGTTATAGCGCCCCTTCAAGCTCCCTTCTACTCAGAGGCGCTCCCGAATGAAGAGCGGACACTGCATCGAAGTTTCACGCCGAAGCGCTGAGCAATTGTGAGTGAAGGACTTTCCCAAGGTCCTTACGCGGCGAGGTGGATTCGAACCTCGAACCTTCCGGCTTCAAGGCAACGACGCCATCACTATAATATATATAATTATAATTATATATATAAATATATATATATATATATATGCTGCTAATTTATTTCCAGATTCAGATTTAAAAAAATACCTATGCAAAAACTTCATCCAATCCATAACTGTAAACAGCAAAACAATCATAGAGTGGGAAGAACAAATTACCTTTTTTATTGACGATTTGTCTCCTTGGCTGCATGCTACCTATCTATATGAACTTTGCTGTCCAATATCTGTTGTCCTGGCTTGCAAAGCCCTTCGCTCGGCCTATATATAACGGAATTTAAGCTTATGATCCCGCGTGTTGAAACCTCAACCTGCCAGAGTCGTGCTTTCTCGGTTGCAGGGCCATCTGTCTGGAATAGTATCCCGTTAGAAATGCGACTGTTACCTTGGATTCAGTGTTTTACATAATTATACTCCTTAACACTTTTTTGTTTCATCGCGGTTGGACCTGAGCACCTCTGAGTGGATTTCTTGAAGGGGTGCTATATAAATTCTAGAAAAGAATGAATGAATGAATCAATGCATGAATGAATGAATGAATGAATGAATGAATGAATGAATGAATGAATGAATGAATGAATGAATGAATGAATGAATGAATGAATGAATGAATGAATGAATGAATGAGTAACGTAAAATTTAACTGAGTAGTTAATGCATTATTCAGGTGAAAGATTATATTAGACACCTTTATGATGTATTATAAAAAGGATATAAATATGAAAGGAAATAAAAACATTTGTTGGATGCACCGTGGACAAGAACAGAAACAATAACTGTAACAGCTACCTGTAAAATGCAAAAAGTATTTGTTAACGAATGTTTAATAAATCGCAATCATTGCTTTAAAAAAATTACTGGATTTATACAGATGCTCTAACATTGAAGATGGGCCAGTATAGAGATTCATCGTCGGCGAAATCAAAGTAAGTGAATGCAACTTCGACGATATTAGCTCCAGGCATAGCCCTGGCAACTGTCCTTCCCACTACTCTATCCATGGTCACGTCAAAAAATGACCAGAGCCAGGGTACAGCCTTGTTAGGCGTCACTATCTGATTACGAAGCATCACTTAATGGTGCTGCATGTGCAATTGTGGGTGAAGGATTTTAGCCTCAAGGTCTTGCCGAAAAGTTATTCAACCATGGATGGATGGATCCGATTTGACCAGGGTCTATGACAACAGAGGCCGTTACCCTGGACAGAAATTTGCTCGGCATATTTACAGCACTTAAGAGCTAACCATCTGACGAGTCTATATTTCATATAGTATTGGTGGACAGCGTTTTGAAGGTGTATAACTGTCGTCGGCTATTGTGGGTGGAGGGACTTCAGTAATAGGTCCCAACACGTTGAACGTCTCCATTGAAAATGATCGAATCCTATAATATCCAAGCTACCATTAAGGCAAATGCTCTAAGCCAGCATTGCAAGGCTGGTATACGTGTACAGTGTGCGCTCTTCCTCTGCTTAAGTTGTATATATATATATATATATATATATATATATATATATATATATATATATATATATAATATTAAACTTGCATCCCCGCTTAATTGGCAGTATTAGGGTCGTCCTTCTTTCATTCAGGCACAGTCTTGAGTTCAAACAGTTATGAAGATTGGAAATCCGAATGGCAATAATTTTCTTTTGTCGAATCTTGTTTCTATATAACAGCGGCTGACAACGTTTTAAAGGTTACTGTTATGAACGCCACACAATGTAGTTTAATTCGAAATAAATGTTTGTCGAATCTTGTTTCTATATAACGGCGGCTGACAACGTTTTAAAGGTTGCTAAGAAGTAAATCACGGTTTTTGTCCCTACCAGCGCAGAGCAAAAGGTGGGACGGTGTGATCTTACGATGGTTTTGGAAGATTTAAGGTGAATAGGCACAAAACCTATATAGCTGTCCCGAATATTTTGGCCTCGCCAGTCGCCGCCACACAACCCAACGGAAGGGGGGATTTAGAGCACTGTCAATCAGTCAATCAATCACACATATTTATATAGCGCCCTTTTAAGATCTCTACTCATAGGCACTCTTCGACAAGGTGTGATCAAGAAGGAAAGCCTCGAGAAGAGGATGGATAGAACCAACAAGAAGGTTTCTCGCCACCACCCAACCCATCCAACCGTGGGTCGGCGGTTAGTCGTGAGGGGAGGGAGAGGGGCACTTTCTAGCCGCATTGTTTGAGGTGAATAATTGCGAAACAAAAGCTGCAACTGTGAAATCATTGGTTTCCAATCCTGCTGGTGGAGGGTGAGATGATGATGATGATGCTGATGATGCTGTCCATCCTCATTACTCACTTCAAACATTCCAGCCAGACAGAGGCCACCAGCGGGCCACTTCGTCTCCACCCCGCCTCACCCTTGACATTGGGGCAAAGTGGGGCGAAAAACCGAAATTTTCCGAACAACGCTGGGTACCCCATCTAGTACAACACAATTATATATATATATATATATATATATATATATATGATTACCATATTATGTATATATGCATAATATTTGTTTGTTTTGTTTGTTTGTTTGTATGTGCACTTGTTATAGCGCCCCTTCAAGCTCTCTTTACTCAGAGGCGCTCCCGAATGCAGAGCGGACACTGCATCGGAGTTTCACGCCGAAGCGCTGAGCAATTGCGAGTGAAGGACTTGCCCAGGGTCCTTACGCGTCGAGGTGGATTCGAACCTCGAACCTTCCGGCTTCAAGGCAACGACGCCACCACTACACCACCGCGCCCAACGAAATTTTATATTATAGATTTAAATATAATTGTAGGGGTAGTATGCATGTGTAGTAGTAGTTTCAGTTTTATGAAACTGTGTGATAACAAAGATCATTGGTGTTGTGGCCGTCGCCCTCCTACTTTATCCAGGCTTTGGTCTGGTACCGCCATAATGCATGCAGTTATAATGCATGTTTAATCTGTGAATATGTTTCCGTTCGTGGAGCAGGATCAGTTATTGAACAGTGTTTCTTTGTTTATATACCACCAGTGCAAACCTTCTAAAAGGTGTTTAACTGGTACGCTGAGCATTCGCCCTTTCGTGAGGTTCCTGTATAGTTGATGATACGGTAATCGTTACAGGGATGCAGAACCGATAAACTCCACATTACCAGACCAACGTTTTAACCAATATGCTTCAGCAACACACAATCCGTGTTACGCTGTTCAAATATAGGAACATCTTCTCTACATGCAATGGGAGATGATAAACGTTGAAGCGTCCCTTACGTATTATCACGTTATTCTTAAGCTTACTACTTTCAACAGTTTCATTTCTAAATGTTGACCTGCTGAGGTTTCTTAGTATTACCAACTTAAGATGATTCAAGAAACCGTAGAAATAGATTTTATTTATGTACAGTTGGGTGATGCCAAGACGTCAGACTACGTGCGAATTTCCAGTAACAGGAGCCTAATCTAGCATCTTATACGGGGTATAGTAATAGCGGACTTTTTGATGATGAGAAAAGATAAGTTGAAATATACGATAGGCCTAATGATACTGACGTGATATCCCATTTCGATCCGTGAAAGGACGGATCTTGACGATAATTTGCTAGGACCGTTCGCTCTAAAGGAACTGCGGGACAGAGTAGATTCAGATCAAGTGGACAGACAGATAAACAGACAGACAGACGGGCAGAAAGACTTACGATCGAGGCAGCAGAAAGAGACAGACAGACCAAGAGAGTTCGATACAGCGAGACAGATAGAGAGGGAGGCAGACAGAGGTAGAGACACTCAGGAGACTTATGTGATGCTCAGCGCGGAACTATCAGATCTCCACCGTCCTTAGAACGCAGCATTTTATTGATCGGACTTGAATGAGAAGCTTCGTCAAGTCATGTTGCTGTTTAACGGACTTGCCATAATTATCAAAGACGATTAGTGTCGCCCTCCTCCTTTATTCAGGCTTGGGACTGGCACTGTCAGAGTAGGAACAGTCACGGAGTTCTAGGCTTCGTCAAGGAACCAAACGCCCTAAACACTTGGCCACTTCTTACATACTCCCCACTTCCTTACTTCCGTACTTACTTGCCCCATCTTCAGACTGACCTTACTTACTTAGGCCACATGGGGTGTGGGAGGGTCTGGGCTCTCAACCGAAGGTCCATGATTCAGATCAAAACCATTCAGCTGAAAGTTGGTTCGGGATTTATGCATCACTGGTCCCTGCGTCCTTGGCAAGTTTAGAAATGAATACACTGACTTGTCGATGAAATGGTGACACGGCAAGGGAGAGGTCTGGTCAACCGCTATTACCTTGGATGAGCTAGTCCAGTGCTTAGAGTGTAAAAAAGAAGTGCCTGGACGACGTCCATGACCATCCTGCCGCCGCATTTTAAGCCCTGAGATGGTCTATGATCTATTATTTTATTTGGTGGCTCGTGTAACATTTTCTGCTATCCGAGCTGCATTATTTTGTCATCGACTGTTTATTTTGGTCACATAATTATTTACTTTAAAGTCGTTAGAAATTCTAGATTAGCGTAGACATCGACAATGAGTATATGAAAATTGAATGAGCGCCTAGTAAACTTTCGTAATAAATGTTAGTTATAAATACACGCGGAGGTTAAGGAAATTAAGGACTTTAAGGACATTAATTCGATAAAACTTCATACATATCTTATTCGCTAGGTGGCTCTGATATGCGTTGTGTTCGCTAGATGGCAGCAGCATGAATCAATAACCAGATATCTCAAAACCATCTACGCTCAAAACACTGACACTGACAAATAATAATTGTTGAAAATAATAATTCAACTTGCGCGACTGTCTTATATTTTATTCGTTGAGTTTAAAGTATTAAAAATTCATTGTTATTTCATTTGATTTAAAAAAAAGATTTTACCGTTATGATAAAAATTATTATAACTACATCAGTTTAATAAATAGCCTTTTGAACTGCTCTTTGACCAAACGCAGCTTTCGCAAATGAGGTAATGTCCTGCTGCACTCGACTATCGAATGGTGCATAAGAAGTTCAACGATTACGTTGCGAAGCTGACGAGCTGCAGAGCGAGTCACACCCACTGGCATACTTATTTAACCTGCGCGCGCTGATCTCCCCAAGCATCAAATGGACCCGTCCGCGACGAGGCTATTCGCTTCTCAGGGTGGACGGGTTGGACCCAGGTGTCCGATGGTCGTGAGATCGATCCTGTAATCCGCGGATAATAGGGAGAAGGCATCAAGTCGGTTATTTCCTTCCGCCAGGGTCGCTTCCAACCTCGGCCGGGATCAAGACCCATCTCCGTGGGACCCATAGCGGCGTTGCGATGCGTTTTTACGGGCGAGACGGCGGCCTAGTTCCGGGCGACGTCGGCGATGAATCGGCCGCGTGCGATGAGGGTTCGAGCCGCAGCAGCGTCCCAACTCGGCTGACCCTCGATCTGGACGTCCCTTACGAGGTTCTGGCGAGAAGGAGGGGCGGAATATCGTTTGGATCTTGGGAGGAGGAGCTGATGGGAGGAAAGACGTGCAAACCACGATGCGAGGTAAGAAAAAATGATGATGATGATGATGATGATGATGATGATGATGATGATGATGATGATGATGATGATGATGATGATGATGATGATGATGATGATGATGATGATGATGATGATGATGGTGGTGGTGGTGGTGGTGGTGATGATGGATGATGATGACGACGATGATGATGATTATTTACGGGTGCTGTGCTGGCTTCAAGGCCCAGCTTGTTTACTTTTGGGTGCTGCTCAGTAGCGGCGTGGCTAGCGTGACGTACTGTTAAGCGATAGCGATTGGGGTTCGAATTCCTGAGAGCAGTATAGATAGTGATCCATAGCTTATATATGTGTACACTGTTGTCGGTGGGAGGATGAGACGGTGAGGCAGAGGACTGGCCAACCAGTCATCATATGCCGAGGCTATGAAAATGAAGTCGATAATATCATTTTTTGTTGCTGTGGTTTGGCTGGTAACGCTCCTTAATCACTGGCAGGCTTTTTGAAGGTGCGCTATGAAAGAATGAATGAATGAATGAATGAATGAATGAATGAATGAATGGATGGATGGATGGATGGATAATGGGTGGATGGATGGATGGATGGATGGGTGGATGGATGGATGGATGGATGGATGGATGGATGGATGGATGGATGGGTGGGTGGGTGGATGGATGGATTGATGGATAGATGGATGGATGAATGAATGAATGAATGAATGAATGAATGAATGAATGAATGAATGAATGAATGAATGAATGAATCGATGAATGAACGAATGAATGAATGAATGAACTTGATACACAAGGTTTCTCTCAGTGTCTCCATTGCAATGTAAATCTTCGAGAATTTCTCAGCGCCCACAAAAAGGCCACGTCATGGATATCAGCTTATTCACTCGCGCTATTGCAAGGCTTAGAAGAATTATGGGAAAAGCTGTCGGAAGCTATTTCATTTATCCTTTACTTTTATTTATATAATCATAGTTGAACGTAGAAGAGGTGTTTAAGGTTTCCTGCTTTCTTCGTCCTGTCAACTTCATTAGCTACTGAAACACTGCGCGTTTTCTTTGCAAACTATTATGTGCTGCAGTGCTGTATGGTGTGTTATAACGTGGGGTGTAATCCATACGGCGTTATGGTGGTGGGACAACGGTGTTACTCTGTTTGCAGTTATTGCTGTTGATGTGATTAGTAGTGGTGTTAGTTCACCGATTACATATGTAAATGTGATTAACTTTGGTGTTAAGCTGACATTGATTGTGTTCATTTGAGTTACACTGGATGGTGTTAAGATGACACTGTTTGGTGTTGACGTGATTATCGTTGGTGTTTATGTGACACTGGTTCGTATTAGCGTGAAATTAGTTGATGTTAATGTGCTCTCATTGGTGCTATTTCGAGCTGTGGTGGTAGTGACTTTGATAATAATGACGATAACTTCGTCTGTGATGACGGTGATGATTTGGATGTTGATGGTGATCATGGCCATGACGATAATGGTAGTGCGGTGATGATAGTGTTAACGGTGCTGGCACTGAAAGTGGTTGTGTTTTATTGGCATTGCTGATTCCTCATTTGACATATTTTCAAAAAGATTTCCTTTTTTCAGTGATTTTCGTGATTTTGATCATATGCATGGATTGTGATTGTGATAATGGCAATGGTGAGAATGGTGGTGTCACAAGTGTTGACATTGATGGCAATGGTGATTTACCTTTTCGCATATTTTCATAGATTTGCTTTTTTAAGTGTTTTGCTTGCACACCCTCATTTCGTTTTAACATGCCAAATATAAAACACACAATGTGCCATTAAAATACTCTCTCATATGCTTCGCCATTACTTGCATCGCCTTCCAAACGCCACAACTCTCTATCCCATCCAATACTACCTTTTAAATTGAGTAGGTTACCCCACTTTCTTGAGTTGCAATATTCAACTTAGTGCTTTTGTAGTACTTTCTCTGGGTTGAACGAACTGGGAGCGCTTCTGAAAGGCTCTTGCTGCGAGAAGCGCTTTATAAATGGTCAGATACAATACAATACAATGCAGTGCAGTGCAGTGCAGTGCAGTGCAGTGCAGTGCAGTGCAGTGCAGTGCAGTGCAGTGCAGTGCAGTGCAGTGCAGTGCAGTGCAGTGCAGTGCAGTGCAGTGCAGTGCAATACAATACAATACAATACACTACAATACAATACAATACAATACAATACACTACAATACAATACAATACAATACAATGCAATACAATACAATGCAACACAATACAATACAATACAAACTACCTAGAACCTATGGAAACACTTTCGATCTTGTCGTCGTTTTGAGTAATGCATATAGCCTAGGTTAACATTGACTTAATCGAATCTGTAGACTTTGAACCCTGCTTCATCAAGTGGATCAAGAGATTGGCTGAGCCTTTGAGATGTACTCTATGGCTCCTCGTTGCCTAGCAACGCAGATCGATGGGCGGGGCTTTGTCTGTCAGTCAGCGTTTCTGGGTCACGCTGATAAGGCGTTATCAGAGAAAGAGATAGGCTTTGGATGATAAGAGGATCTGGCTCATTTTTGCCTGATGACGTCCAGGTAGTGAGATAAGAAAGTGTTTGTTATGACCACCAAGGTCATTGATATTGTCTTTTATAAGTGTCATTATTGTTGTTGTTTCTGCTGTTGCTGTTGTTGTTGTTGTTGTTGTTGTTGTTGTCATTTTTGTTAGTATTGTCGGCTTGTCACTCTCACTGCCTACTTTCCTTAATGTTAGCCATCCATCTATTCTATTTAGTTCAAATTATTTGTCAACACCGGAGATTTTGTGATTAGATGTATGTTATAGAAACCACAGAATATATCATAGTATGAAATAGTTTATAAGGTGTCTTGTGAGAGCTTGTTTGTATTATTATTGTAACTATTATTAGAATTTTTATTGTTACTATTAATATTAATATTATTATTATTATTATTATTATTATTATTATTATTATTATTATTATTATTATTATTATTATTATTATTATTATTAATTTTGACTAATGTATTTTCATCATCATCATCACCATCATCATCGCCTTCATTATTTTACTGACTCTAGTTTATCAGTGAGTATTACATACGTTTAATCAGCTGAACGGGATTTGTTGATGAATCATTACATTTCTGGAGTGCTCAGGGCTACCTATAGTGGCTGTTGAGAGAGAGAGACAGAGTGAGAGAGAGATCCTTGTAACTTAAAAGAAGGTTTTAGAAGCGTGGAAATGCTATAGGATGGATTTAGAATGTTCACTATAGCAAGATTCACCCAGACAAAACACCTTTAAAACGTGTATAAATTATTGTCATATAATAAAATAATAATATAAATTCATATTTACTCAACGTGTAAATAATCCGAGTTCATTGCTCATTCGAAACGTGCAAACAAGCAGCAGCAGCAGCAGCAGCAGCAGCAGCAGCAGCAGCAGCAGCAGCAGCAGCAGCAGCAGCAGCAGCAGCAGCAGCAGCAGCAGCAGCAGCAGCAGCAGCAGCAGCAGCAGCAGTTGTAGTAAATGCTTCAAGCGAGACGAGTTGTTTTGTTGGCGTTTTTATTGATCTTGATATCAAGCAGCAGATCGAAGTAGATCGAGAATTCTTTGCTTATTGATTGGCATGTAGCTATGCATGGTTAAGTGATTAGTGGTCGATTGATTTTGGTGGTGAATGAACGAGGGGGTTTAAGGGAGGGAGGGATGGTACAAACGGAATGGGGGTAAGAGGGATGGATAAGAGAGTGATTTGATGAATAGACGATGGAATGAACGAATGAACGAACGAACGGATGAATAAATGAATGAATGAATCAATCACTCACTCACTCAATCACTCAATCACTCACTCAATCAATCGATCGATCAATCAATCAATCGCTCAATCACTCAATCACTCAATCACTCACTCAATCACTCAATCACTCAATCAATCAATCAATCAATCAATAAATAAATCAATCACTCAATCACTCAATCACTCACTCAATCAATCAATCAATAACACACTCACTCAATCAATCAATCAACCAATCAATTAATCAACCAATGGATGAATGATAGAACGATTCCATTAGCATGAACGAATGTATAAATAAATTATTTGGCGAATAATTGTTTTATGGCTTGATTAGATTCACGTTCATGCTTTAGTGCCATTGTATACATTGAACATAGAAAAGAGAAAGGGGCATCCCTGATATATAGCGGAGCGATAATCTTTCTTTTTGGTTTGCCCTTTCACACCGACGAACATGACATAACATTTTGGTGATCAATAAATATACCGTGTACTCATTGAAGATATCTATTCTTTTCAATAATTTTTAAATATCTTGGTTTTACAAAGAATATCTTTAGTGACTTCGATAATTATGGAAATTGGATTTTGTTTTGGCCATAGTTATTTTACAGCAATTTATATATATATATATATATATATATATATATTGACCATATATATATATATATATATATATATATATATATTAATTCAATGAAAAATTTCTGATTCAAAAGATTTATGGCTCCCAGATTTACTGTTGACCATAAACCAATCAATACCGTACGCGCGGAGCTTCTGGATATATGGTCGAGAGTAAATCTTGGAGCCTGTTGCTTTTAATATCAAGACATGACTGTGAGAGCGTCATGGGGATTGCTAGGAGTGTATAGAGTTTGGAGGAGAAGGAGAAAAGAGGAAAGAGAAGAAAACAGAAATGGTAGTAGGAGAATAAGAAGTAGGAGAAGATAACGAGTTGAAAGAGGAGGAGGGGGAGGAGGGGGAGGAAGAGGGGGAGGAGGAGGGGGAGGAGGAGGAGGACAGCAAAACAGAGGAAGAGGAGGAATAGAAGGTGGAATTGGAAAGTTAAGTAGAGGAAGAGAAAAATGAGAAGTAAAAGAAGGAAGATGAAGAGAACGTAGATGAGGAGGAGGACGATTAAGTGGAGAAGGAGGAAGAAGAAGAAGGAATGAAAGAAGATGAATGGAGGAAATGGGAGAAGAAGAAAAGTTGAGGAGCAGATGGGATGAGAAGGAAAGGAGTCTATAATAGGATGACTGGAGGAAGTAAAAGACGCGAAAGAGTGCAAGGTGGAAAGAAAAGAGTTTGAAGAAGATGAAAAGGAGGAATTGGAGGGTTACGCGGTGGCGAAGAGGCGGAGGAGGAGGAGGAGGAGGTGGAGGAGGAGGAGGAGGAGGAGGAGAAGGAGAAGGAGAAGGAGAAGGAGAAGGAGAAGGAGAAAGAGAAAGATAAGAAGGAGAAGGAGGAGGAGGAGAAAGAGAAGGAGGAAGAGAAGGAGGAGAAGTAGGAGGAGGAGGAGGAGGAAAAGAAGAAGGAGAAGGAGAAAGAGAAGGAGAAAGAGAAGGAGGAGAAGTAGGAGGAGGAGGAGAAGGAGAAAGAGAAGGAGGAAGAGAAGGAGGAGAAGTAGGAGGAGGAGGAGGAGGAGGAGAAGAAGAAGGAGAAGGAGAAAGAGAAGGAGAAAGAGAAAGAGAAGGAGGAGAAGTAGGAGGAGGAGGAGAAAGAGGAGAAGGAGAAGGGGGAGAAGAAGGAGAAGGATGAGAACGGAAAGGAGGAAGAGACGGAAAAGAAGGAGAAGGAGGAGAAGGAGGAGAAGGAGGAGGATGAGAAGAAGGGGGAGAAGGAGAATGAAGATAAAGAGGAGGAGGAGAAGGAGAAGGAGAAGGAGGAGAAGGAGGAAGAGACGGAAGAGAAGGAGGACGAAGGGAGGAGGACAGAGAGAATAAGAAAAGGCGGCTGTGGATCAGCAGACGAGGCATGCATTTGCATCTGCAGCTGGGTCATCGTCAGCAGATGTCACGATAACGAAGATAAATGTTTGGAATAGTTGAGCAGGAGACCAGTTGATCGATTGCGAGCGAAAGAAGAAAACATTGATCGCTTTTCACTCGCTATCATAGAGATCGATAGTAGCTCTATCTCTTTCTTTCTTTCTTCGAACCAGCACGATCATTGAAAGTCATGTTCATAATTTTTATATCTGAATTCTGAAATGGCAGCTGGATGAAGGTATTTTTAGATCTCAAATAGAAGCTGGATTGACGAAAAAAGCTTTAAAAATGTCAGCTGATGAAGGTTCTATATAGGTGAAATAGAAGCTGGATTGATGAAACAACGCTAAATAATTGGAAGTTAGATTAAAGTTTTTATAGACCTGACTTACTGACCTGTTCAAATTGCCCTTCTAGCTTTTCGTTTTATTCGTTTGCGCCCTTTTGAATTACGTCCTGTTAGACATACACCCAGAAAATGTACAATGTAATGAAAACAAGAAGCTCTTATAGCATCCGCACCACATAATAAAATGGTGTTGAAACGGAGTCTTTCAATTTCACCAATAACAATTTTTAACGACATAATGTATTGTAGTTCATTTCATATTGTAACAAAGCAGCTAATGCAAAATGTGCGACGTCATTCTACAGCAATTGTGCCATATATAAAAAAAATTGTGGTTCATATACAGTGCACCTTTATAATATACTGCTCAATGTGTCTAACATAATAATGTGGGACGCGGTGGCGTAGTGGTGGCGCCGGTGCCTTGAAGCCGGAATGTTCGAGGTTCGAATCCACCTCAAGTCACCGAGTAGGGACCTTGGGCAAGTTTTTCACTCGCAATTGCTCAGCGTTTCGGCGTGAAACTCCGATGCAGTGTCCGCTCTTCAGTCGGGAGCGTCTCTGAGTAGCGTGTGCTTGAAATGGCGCTATAATAAGTGCACATACAAATAATATAAATCTGAATAATTAATTTCGATGAAGGATTAAGCTAAAATACCTTGATCTTGAACTCGTACTTAAAAAACAAATATAACGCTGAAAAGAGGTGTTTAACTAGCATGCAGCTGCATGTAGAAATTATATGTTCAAACGACGTTTTGTCATGAAAAAGATGATTTCACAGGCCCTCCTATTTTAGCTATATTTATACTGACACGACCAGTTCTACCATTTCTAGACACACTTTTAGTCTGATGCACCCGCTGTCTGTGCTGCTCTTAATGTGTTTTATCAGATAAATTATAACGTTGCAGGCCGAAGCTGCTTGCATGAGACGTGGTAAAACTGATGAGTCAAAGGATTTTTATACACCTTTTAAAATTAGTTATATTGCTATATAAGTACCTGCAGGATGGTAAATTTATTAGGTCTGTTGGCTGTTCGTAATTGGTGCAATTACCAGGACACGTTTCAATCGAAAAGTTCATACTAGCTACTGTAGTGCTTAAAGAAATTAAAGTGTAGTTTGCAGGTAAACGAAATGCAAGAATGTTAGCTTCGATGCAGATATCCATTGAGCATAAATATATTAAGTAGTTGCGAACCGATATATATATATATATATATATATATATATATATATATATATATATATATATGAATATATATGGCAAACTCCTATATGTGAGATACTTTTCTATATATGTGGCACACCTTTTAAACCTTTTTATTTTGCTATTATAAGTTCTTACGGGATGTCAAAAGCTCTGATAACTGTATAACATACTCATATAATATATGTTTCATATAATTATTATTTAATCAACATAATATTTTTATTCTTAATTACGTGTCGTAGTCATATCATGTGGCATGCTCATATATATATATATATATATATATATATATATATATATATATATATATATATATATATATATATATATGTGTGTGTGTATATATATATATATATATATATATATATATATATATATATATGGCATACTGCATACATGTGACATAATTTAATACAAATGGGAACATTCCTAGATATTATGTATAGTCTATTTTGTGGTAGTTCTCTTCAATGTGTGACGACAGTTTACGGTGGCTGGATCCATTAGCGTCGCCCTCCTCATTTATCCAGGCATGGGACTGGCAACAGCAGACGGCGACAGTGTCGTAGTTGGCTCCTATCTCCAGGGAGTCGATTATTTCATACAATATCAGGCTCCATAATTTTTGGCAATTATCGAAGTATTTCGAAGTGAACATCGGTAAACAAGTATAACCTGGATGGCGCTATTGAGGAGCACTAGCTTACATCATTATTCGTCGGTAATCTTTAATCATAAACAGGGCCGTAAATCCCGGGGAGGGAAGGGAGGGAATTCCCTTCCCACTCTTAGAGCTGGGGAGGGAACGTGAAGGAATTCCCTCCCCACAATTTTTCTCAGCTGCGTCACAAATGCTAGAGTCGGCAAGCTGTAAACGACGGCACATTGCTCGAAACGTGGATATTTGCAGATTTGCCCTGTGATCAAAATCCGCACAGCTAAAAGAGGTGTAAATCTGTTCATTGATCAATAGAATCTCTTTTTTATTAATACAAAGAGAGGAATTTATGACTTGACACGCCCAATATAGTCTATCATCATGAAAGACTGCAGAAGGGAAGACAGCTAATCACACACACGCACACACAATACCATACATAGGGCCTTCCTGTACTCAAAATGGACAAGCTCCTAAGCACCTTTGTCACTTGCTGCACAAACCCTCTCTGCATTACCTTCCCACCCTCTCCGGTCGGCTGATCGGTTTGCTTATCGACTTGATCTAGTTCCTCGGGCAAGGACTTACATGGCCCAACACCAGCTTTTGCCATTGTAGACCCTTTCATGTGGAATTAGACTCTTCTATGTTGTTGTTACGTGTTTAACGACACTGCCATTTCAAAGATGGTTAGTGTCGCAACGCCATTTAGGTCCCCGTGGACGGACCGTTCTAGCCCGAGATTTGAATCTCTGAAATAGCCACCTTTGGGAATCGAACCGTGGCCCGCACGCTCTCTTTCAGAGAGTATAGCGTACAGACGCGCCGCCATCGACCTTACCAGTGTGGCCAAGCGAGCCAGCTCCCTTCTATGTTGAATAACCTACCTCCCTTTATATATCCTTATTAAGATCTAATTAGAGGGTGACGTCTTCAACCATTCTTCAACCATTCACTACTTCAGGTCTTTCCTATTCCCTCGGGGCTTTCACGCTGAGAGTGCCTCTGAATAGCTAGTACTGTAAGAGGCGCTTTGTAAATTGGCACATAAGTTTGCATACGTGCATTGACGGTTCATGCATGCATACATAACATGTATACACAAGTACATAGGCTAGTCATATTTGAAGCATGGGCTCTCAGATTTGAAAGGAGAAATACTGATAGGCCTGTCACATCATCTCAAGACCACGTTATACCGCACAGAGGATTACAAATAAATTTAAACAAATAAAATTCGTGAATATATAGAGTGCGGTGCGTTAAAGGATTTAAGAAGTCTCATCTCTTTCGTTTTTCCAAATGACTTGTGGATGGTGTGCTGGTAAGTGCTTTGAAAACAGTGCAAATGTGCACTGCATTCCCTATCAAGAACAGCTTTTCACATACACAAACAAATTTCAAACAATTAGGCCTAGCCATTGCCTAAATCTGTGCACCAGAAAAGTGACTAACAGCATTGTATAATAGCATTATAATTTTATCATTATGATCAGATTTCTTCTAAGTAGGCCTATAATGAATCTGTTTTGGTTGCAGTTTGTATTTGTAATCGCAATCGCAATCTCCAGAGTAGGCTAATTCAGCGTCCACAGAAGCTATATATAGGTAGCGAGAGCCAGCCTATTTTGTGGATTTCAGTCAAAATAAATTCAGCTATTAAAACAATTGATAGGCAAGAGATGGCAAAAACGACAAAATGATATGATAAAGTATTTGTTGTGGATTATATTAGCCTGCAAGTAGAAAGTTATGTATAATTAAAATTAGTTTTCACCTTAGACCTATAATTGACTGAGATTCACGCAACGTCCAGACATGTTTTAACCCCTTGTCAACTCATTGTTGTAGAATATAACCGTGTTGTTGTTTAACTTGATCATTAAACATTTGACACTGAACACAGAAGCGGGTAACAGGTTAAGAGCTCATTTTACAGTACAAACGAGTTGCTAAAGATGAATGTATGCGCCTACGAAACCATGCAGGTGGAGAAGTTAAAATGAAGATAAATATAAGACACTAAATAGGCCTAATGCTTCAACTCTTTCGGTTTGGCAAGAGAACCTCTAGGTTCTAGTGACTATAGTCGTGTTGTTCCCTGTAGTCTGAACATATTATAGGCTATGTGCAGTAGGTCTATAGTGCGAACCAACAATTTTTAACACTAACTTTGGGTGGTATTCTTGGGGGAGGTATACTATACGCACAATTCCGAAGGGACAATTTTCCCTCCCCACATTTAGCTACAGATTTACGGCCCTGATCATAAAAATCCGCCAAAGTGATCCCACTTCTACTCAGCTTAACGGTCAGGTTAGCAGGGTTTTTGTTGCATGGACTACGATGATAAAGACAGATTACGGTAAACGTATTTAATTATGGGAATTTGGTTACTCATGCAGTGGACAAATCCAGAGATTTGGTCACGTCTCCAACTCTATGCTGGAGTCCTTATATACTGGCCTTAGGTCTCCCTTGTTCCTTCAAGGACCCTGTGTTGCTCAGTTATCCAACTGAAATTGGCAGGATTCTTATATATTCAAGTTTACTTCCATTGGTGGGTTTGGTGGCTGAAAGACGTAGAACCTGAAAAACACCTTTGAAACGGTCTCAGACGACACTACATAAGCTAAGTGTATGACACGAACATTATAATGCAACGGCTGCAATGCTATGTCGAGGTCTTGTTCGAAACTCAATAACCAGCTGCTCGCTCTTTTTTTAAGTGCTAGCCTCAAACCTAGAGAAGGTTAGTCATATGATTATTTGATATGGCACAATGTCGTTAAGCAAAAGCAAGTCAGACTGTAAATGATCTAAGTTTTGGTGGCTATCACTGAATTTTGTGTTTGGCTTTAGATATCATAATTTGTAATACAATGGATTTAGCATTCATTTATGAAAAATGGCATATCTAGGTTAAAATAAATGATTGCATCTGGATATGATGTTAAGGAAATAATTATAATGGCGAGACGACACAGCCCTGCCTGACACTTTATCCTATTTGAAACCATTGTGATTGTAAAATTTTATGCAATTTTAAAGATCGGAAAGATTCCACACAACGTGTTGGCCTGCTTATTTCAAAAATCATATATGAAATTCTGTATGCTTTTAAAATAGTCGTTGTATATATACAATAATATTTTACATGTCGTGAAGCCTAATGAGCAGCAATACAAACAAGTGATTAGTCGGTTTGCCGCTTCAGTTATGATCGAATGGTATATGGATAACATCGACGATCCACATAAAACAAGAAATTATGCACTGTTTATTATAGGTAAATATGAAATTTGAAAAAGGTGTCTAAGAAACTTTGCTGTTTCATCTTCGATTGAGAAATGTTAGCAAAGCTAGACAAGGAACGCATGGCAATAGAATGCACGGTAATTGTGTCCGATAATAGCTAGTCGTTACTGTGGCCTTTAACTAGACAAAACTACAACAACAAATTCTGTTAGACGCTAGACATTTTTCGATTTAACTGTCTGTAGAAAAACTGTGTTATATGCGTCGCCCTCCTCGATTATGCATCATTTGGACTGGCATATCCCGAGTGTAGAGATTTTGCGGAGTTTCCATAGAGTTTTTGTTGTAGTTCTATTGTCAATTGGTATCTGGAGAAATCAGACATAATTATGCGTTCACTGCTTTACCCATAATTTATATACACGTACGTTGACAGGTGCGAGGCGCGAAGCTTATTTGGCTTACGGTGCGATGACGTCATCTGATTGTGACATGCTTCGAGACGAATAGGGGTATATCACTATGTGCGTGCATATCTAAATACATTATATGTGTATACTTATTTGGATATACAGGTGTGTAACTTCTGAGAGTGATTAGCTGTCATTGACATTGCGAAGCAACCTCTGTCGTGAGTTGCTGTCGTTTGTTCTGAAGCTGAGAGAATCACGACTTCATAATAAATTATCTCCTTGGGTAGATCCCAATGTTGGCGCCTCTTGTGACGACTCGAACCGTTAACGTCGAACTTATGCTACTCTTCATTTGTAACCTTTAATAAAAAAAATAATAACACTTGGACATTGTTGATGCTGCGGAATTTATATTATTCGTGAGCAAATCTTTTAAAGGTGTCTTATTTTAGCGGCACAAATTTATCAAATTGGCCCAGAACGTCAGATTTTGAACAACATTAAAACAAGGAAAATGAAATACTTTGGGCACGTCATGAGTAAAAGTGGAAACTGTTTCAAAAAAGAGATAATGCACGGCACAACAGCTGGATCAAGAGCACGTGAAAGACCACGAACAAGCTGGATTGAAAAGATTATGTCTTGAACAGGCTTGACTATGACTGAACTACTGAGGACGACAGAGAAAAGATGCATTTGGATAGACAGACGGTTCATGGTGTGATCAACCTTCGGATCGAAGACGGCTAAAGACAAGACAATCTTAGTGGCTATGCTATTACTAATTCCTAGGGTTTAACGTCATCTGGTGACTTTATAGAGTTTGCTTGACCCAAAATTTTCCATTGCGAAAAACACATTACAAACATCGCATGATTGAGCATTTATATATAACCGTTTCTAGAGTTTTTCAAGGTGTCTAATTACAACTACATGAACATTGCTATTATTAATTGTCAGAAATAAACGCCATCTGGTGGCGTCAACTTTGAAATGACTGCGGTCGCAACTTCCGTTTAACGACACCATGTTAAAATATGAAATGATTATTTTCGTTCAATTTGAAACTAACAAGCGGCGGTAGTATATATGAACTGAACGGATAATCGCAAGATTATTTCAGAGGACGAATTTAGATGTCAGCCATGCAGCAGGCCTCCATTGCGCCTTAGTGCTCAATATCCCAACGCCATCTGCCGAATGGAAGGTTGAGAGCATAGATGTAAAAAAACGACGAAAATTGAATAAAAAACGGGGAAAACGTCGTTTTATTGAAAACTTAAAAACGACAAAAAACGAGAAAACGGACACGGAAAATAATTTGCCATTGTTACATCTGAAATTTCGTTTTCAGCTTAGGTTATTAATATTTAAACATTATTTAAGGGCTTTACGCCATTTGTTTGTATGTGCACTTGTTATAGCGCCGCTTCAATCCCCTACTCAGAGGCGCTCTCGACTGCAGAGCGAACACTGCATAGCAGTTTCACGCCGAAGCGCTGAGCAATTGCGAGTGCATGACTTGCTCAAGGTCCTTACACGGCGACTCGAGGTGGATTCGAACTTGCAGCCCTTCGGTTGCAAGACTACGACTATATCCACTGCATCATAGCGCCCCAGTTGGGCCTGCTATTCCCAATTTTTTTTAACTTTTACTAATAGGGTTGGCACATGTCACATATGAAAAGCCCTTTCAAAATCAATAAAAACGGTTAAGACGTGTTCTTTATTTTAAAGTTTGTTAAGGATATAGTATCCTGAAGTTTAATAATTTGATCTGTTGTACTTTTATGTTTTCGAAATCCAGATTGATATCTTTAAATAAGATTATTCTTTTCCAGAAACCATTGAAGACGCTTATTTACCATTGCTTCCATTACTTTGTACGGAGTTGATGTTAAAGATATTGGGTGATAGGACTACGGATTTGAGGCTTCTTTATTAGATTTGATTAACGATGGGGATGCATGAAGAATGAAGATGCAGATTTTTTCAACCTCAGTAATACTTAAAGATAAAACTAATCCTCAGAAGAGGTGTTTAACGGACTGCTATAAATAATAGAGTATGTTTAGATGATTTTTAATGAGGGTAAGTAAGTAAGTAAGTATATATATTTTTATATAGTATATGGTTTTTGCCATCACCAAGGGTGATGGCAAAAACCGTTTATATCCATGACTGGAAAGTTCTTATTTAACACCGTTTTGCAAGTTTATGGACGATAATAGATCTTCATGAAAATTTCATATTTTTCTGCAAAACTAATGCATTCAATAAATTACATTTATGAAGCGGATCGACGAATATATCATTATAATTACGTATATAATTGCAAACATATATAATTATGTTTGCAAGTAAAAAAAATCGCCTTTGCAGATTCAAAATATGATCTTTAACATTCGAAATGGAATTTTTAGTGCGGTGAAAATAATATGGTCGAAGGTGAAATGGACGAACACATAATGTTCATGAGATTCGAGTCTTGTACATATATATATATATATATATATATAGTTATTATTTATATATTTATATTATTTACGAAGACTATATATATATATATAGTCTTTGTATATATACTATATATATAGTATATATATACGAAGACTATATATATACACATATATATATACATAGTCTTCATATATATATATATATATATATATATATATATATATATATATATAGTCTTCGTAGTATTACTGGTCATCGCGGTGGTACGGAGAGCGCACGGACGCAGCTGCGTTTCCCGCAGTTCTCTCAAAGGTCCACTCAACCTTCCATTCAGCAGATGGCAATAGCAAACTGAGCCGCAAGAGACGGGTTAAAAGCTTTGCATGCATGCCATGGCTGCAAGACAGTTAAACATAATATTATTGACAGCAAGTTAAATTCGACTCATGCAATAACTTCTTATTATCCGTTCGCACTACTGTACAATACTGCTACTGCTACAACGGCTTCCGCACCCCTATACTACCATTGGGGCGGAGCTCTGCGCCGACTGGAGAGTGTCGGCGGCGGCGCGCCGGTCATTTTTGGTCGGCGGCGACGGCGCGGCCGGCGCAGAGCTCTGATTGGGGGACCCGATAGAGTAATGGATAACACGCTGTTGTAGAGAGCGAGAGGTAACGAGTTCGAGCCCCCGTAGGGCGGACATGCTTTGTAGGCTGCTATTAGCGCCATGTATTGCAGGCTGTCTGTTCGGCTAGTATAGTTAAGTTTGATGTCAATTAAGATTACTGCATAACTTGTACATGTAAAGCGCGGTGCGTTTGTAGGTGTTGAATTAAAGAAAAATTATTATTATTATATTTTTATTAACCCTAGTAATTGGCTTCGCCACTGTTCGCTCTTTGAAAGTGCCAGTCGCAAGCTTGGATGCGGGGAGGGAGACGCTATATCGATCCTTATTAGGCATACAGTAACTGTCGTAGATCATAATATTGAACATTTGATCAATACTGTTGACTTCCCTTCCATTTGCTTTATGTCCGCTCAGCTCACTCAACTGCATCCGTTCTGGGTTTTTTATTTATTTTATTTTTTATAATTGTGCATTATTACCTCTGTGATTAGCTACAAATGTTTTTCTATGTCTATCGTAACCTCGAAGGCTCTTCGGTTGCGCTTTTTGTCTATTATAGTCATCTAGCTTTTTTAGACCATTAGAAAAATGTTATTTTCATTTTTTTTCGCTTTGACATCAAGTCAATTAAAATTCTATTTAATTTATGGTGTGATTTCCAGCGAAAAATATGGAATTATCTTTATAGTTCGGACAACCTAACGAGGAAATCTCGTTCGACAATTATTAAGGAGGTTTATCTTATTTAAATATCATGTAAAACAAAGGGCAGTATAAATTGTTGGTCATGTGTGTTGTTTTAAAACAATTGACGTCTGATTGGCTCCATAGATGATTATAAGCCACGTTTATCATACCATGTGTGTAGACCAAAATGCGTATAGCAATCAGTCTATAATAGAAGATTCTTATCTTTTCTCCAACGACGCTGCTTTATAATAAAGACCATCGTCGACCTCCTAATTCGTCCAGGCTTGGGACTAGCACTGACTGACTCTAATACAAGACTCGGACGTGCAGTGGTGACTTTATACATTTAAATAACAATTATTATATTATCGGAATTATTTAAAAGCAGCGT
>OX457048.1:43710236-43725236 GCA_949752735.1 Lumbricus terrestris
CCCAAAGGCAACAACATTCTATACATGTGTACTTGGCCCAGACATTTTACGCATACAACGACCATGATTATCGAGCCATGAATCTCTCTCTATACATATACTGCTTTCAAACATTCAGGCATCCACGTCATCCGTATCCATGACAACAACTCGATTGACGTGTCACAGCATGGTCTCCTCCGCGTGAGGCGCGCGCGTTCGTTGCTATGGTGATGATTTCAAGGCGCGCATATAATATACGTCATGCGTCTTTTGTTGGTCACCGGATCCTTGACATGACGTTGTAGGATTGTCTCATTTTAATGACGCTGTGTAATAGGAAAGATCACGAGGGTTGCCCTCCTTCTTTATCCACGCTTGAGACTGGCAACGAGACGCGGACATGAAGTGGGGGGAAATCAGGAGTTTAAGTGGTTGGATCCAGAGTTTAGCGCTAACCTATGACAACACAGGTAGTCGACATAATATGGCGCGTTATTCGATGTGTCCCATTCTTTGGACAGGCGCTATATAAATGAATGAACGAATGAATTCTCGTTTATTTCTTCAAGATTTAATATCGTCGGATGACATCAAAAGCTCTTGACAATAATTTTGCGGTAGATGCAGTGCAGTAAAATGAATTCATAGTGTTCGATGTCTACACCATTTTATAACGTTGTGTAATCATAACGTTCCAATGGCAATATAATAATTATATTATTGTAAACAGAAAAATGTTTGGATGTTGACAAATCATGTCAGCGTCGTTTTATTTATTTATCCAAAGTTTATCGTCGTCGTTTGACAGCAAAGGCCGTTGACGACAATTTACAGCATATTATACAGTGGATTAAAAATGAATTAATAATGTCTAATGTACATCATTCAATGTTGTCTTAACATAACACTCCAATGTCATTAGTGTTCATTGTTAAACAGAAAGTGTTGTATATACACAGTTAATAACATCAACCACATATTTTTTGATACAATTTATCTTTTGCTTCTGTAAATTCATTAATACGTTGCACTACTGGTAATTGTCACATACAAGAAAACATTGTCACAAGCTTTTCTTGATGACTAATCTTAATATTCAATCGATTATTAATTTCTTTATTTGAGTAAAAGAAATTCATAAACAAATGCATAAGAGATATATTTTTGACATGCAATTTTTGTCGCACATTTGTATATCCAATAGGCTGTAAGTTAACAAAATCAAATATTATTATAGACATATATTCAATAGGTGAAAATGATATTTTTTATCATAAAATGAAACATATTTAATAAAGCATATATGTAAGCAGAGTGTTCTCAACAATTGTATATGGTCTATTGTAGTCTATAATCCTTAGTACATTTCAATTAACAGTTTTGTCATGCATTCCAGCACAAAGTAAAGTTAGTATTTCATTTGTATACGTTCAGATGAGTATTTAACCATTATAATCGATATATATGCATTTTAGTTATCAAATGAAGTGAACTTATTTACATTTTTCAGCCGTCAACTAATTTGAAAAGCCTAAACAAGAGCACAAACTGTGAACATGTATCATCGTCGTTTTATCGACCGTCATGTACTTATTGGTTGATTATCTTCCCTAAAAGAGGTGTCAGAAAAATTTGAGTGGCATATTAAGAAAACCTACAGAACTTACAAAATTATACAGGGCAATTCGAATATTCAGACAGAGAGTGACGTCGGACTCCTACGGGCACTGTGCCTAGGGATATTGATTGATTGAATTCGAATATTATAGTCTAACACTGAACATCACGTTTTTAGTGTTTAAGTAAACGAGATTTTTACGATCATTCATGCAGAGAAAACTGATAATTCAAACACACCTCTTTTAATGTTTCCATTTTGCATTAAAATATCAGAAACGGCTAAACGTGATAATTGCATCAATACATAATTATGATCACAAGTAGGTCTGTATTAACTATGAGAGTTGAACCTATCATGGCAGCGCACTTGTAACTGGAAGTCTTAAACACTGCATCTATAGCGTTGGCAAGACTTAAATTGCAGTTGCAATTATTCTCTATGTAGCTCCCAACTTTGCTACACAAGATCATGGGTTGAACTGCGTGCGATAAGCTTATATAGAGGCATCGAATGTAGGAGAAAGTCTTGGCTAGTCAGAAAATAAAGAAAAATTTTATTATTGAGTCTGATAATTATTGCAATGTTCAACGTTCATCCTCTGAGGTTTTACGACACCGTATGACACGCATGCCGTTGGCGTTTTTTATTGTAACAACTTATTATTTTATTATTCAGCAGTTTAACAACATCTAATAGGTACAAAGGCTGTAATTGACGTTGATTTTTTGACACCTTTGAAACAGTTTGAAAAGACACTATATAAGTAAAGTTTTCAACGTACTTCCGTTTAAATATGGGAATTATCGGTAAAACATATAATTGGATAGTGAACTTCTTATCGAGTAGAACCTTTCAGGTCAAAGTTGGTGCTTCCCTCTCTGATAAGTATATATTAGAAAATGGTACACCTCAAGGGTCCATTATATCACCATTGTTATTTCTTATAATGATAAATGACATACCAAATGAGATAGATGGAGTAGAAATGACATTGTTTGCTGATGACAGCTCCATTTATGCTAGTCATCGCAACCGTAACAAATTACAGAAAAAAATTCAGTTGTCATTGGATGCAATTAATGCTTGGTGCAATAGGAATGGTTTTAAAATCTCTGTTGGTAAAACTATAGGAGTTCTGTTTACTAAGAAAGGCAAGATAGGAAACATTAACGTAAAAGTTGGGAATGAAACCATTAAAATTGAAAAAACAGCTAAATTTCTTGGGGTAATTTTCGATCATAGGTTATCCTGGAAACCACATATAGATTATGTTATTGCTAAGTGTAAAAACCGTATGAACCTCATGAGAGCAGTATCTGGTAATCATTGGGGAGCTTCGAAAAAAGCCCTACTTCACATATACAGGGCCCTTATTAGATCTGTCATTGACTATGGCGATGTAGCTTATGCTTCAGCACCTAAATCGCATCTAGATAAGTTAACATCACTCCAGACTGAGGTGCTAAGATTGTGTTGTGGAGCTGCCAAAGGTACCGCTTCTTTAGCACTACAGAATGAGTGTGGAGAAATGCCTCTAGAGATGAGAAGACTGCAGAGTTCTCTAAGATTGGGTACAAAAATCTTGGGAAATTCCAATCATCCACTCAGATCTGCTTACGAGCCGCATTGGACAAATGAATTCGGAACAGAATCCACACACATGAGAACTCACACCTTTTTCGCTTCTATCAATCTGCCTTTTCAAACGCCCACCTTTCCTGCAACTCCTCCTTGGCTGAATAATAACATTGACGTCGATATCACTCTCCACAAAGAAATAAGTAAGAAACACGACAATCCTGAACTTTTAAATCTTATATCATTAGAACATATAAACAAATATCCTACCTATACACACATATATACAGATGGTTCAAAAGTTGAGAATTTAGTCGCTGCTGCTTACACAATCCCTACCCTAAATTTAGATAAACAACTTCGTCTTTGTGATAATTCTAGCATATTTGCTGCTGAACTAACTGCTATCAAAGAAGTCTTTTCCTGGATATCAAAAAATGAAAACCAGGACCTTAAAAACTTTGCTATCTTCTCTGACTCTTTAAGTGTTCTTACTTCCATTAAGAATTCATATACAAAGTCCCGACCACTTCTATTACAAGAAACAATAAATACATTTAACCAAATTAAAATAAGTAAAGTGCATTTGATCTGGATTCCTAGTCATGTTAATATATTAGGTAATGAAAAGGCTGATGCCTTAGCCAAACAATCCCTGAGTATGCCAATTGTGAATGCAACAAACTATCTGGAACTGCAAGAAGTCTTTTCAATTGTAAAATTGTATATAGTTGACAAGTGGCAGAACTACTATGATAGTGAATCTAAGGGTTATCACTATAAATATATATGCCCAGTAGTGAACACAAGTCTGATATTTACTGACCTTAATAGAAAGAAAGAGGTCCAAATGTCAAGACTAAGGTTAGGAAAAGTAAACCTAAATGAAAGACTTTATCTTATGAAGAAGCATGACAGTGGTCTTTGTAATTCATGTAATGTTACAGAGAACATAGATCATTTATTGTTAACTTGTAAAAAAGAAAATATATCTGACGTACTAAGAAATGCATGTGCTGCTTTTAAGTTAGACTTCAATACTAAGAATTTACTTGATGACGGTTATATGCAAAGTGTAGTTTATAGGCTTATAAACCAAATAACTAAAGGAAAAATTGTGTAAATACTGTCGTTTATAAGCCCATGTAAGAAGTTGTACATGGTACATGACCAACTTATCAAAAGATGCATATCTCGTGTGCCTGGAAGCTCTGCTTTGCTTCTGAGTTTATTTCTTCTCTAAATATTTGTTGTTGATTCTTTTCGTGAAGTACATGTGTCTAATGAAAAAAAAAATTAAAAACCAAATTCATATGATGGTTGATTTCAAGGATTCAATAGATTAAATTGTGAAGTTCAATTGTTTAGTATAACAAAATAAGATATAAAAAAAAATATTTCTTTGATGTGACAATGCATTGAGAAACTGATCGTAAATGTGCTTTGTTGTTGCTGTTGTTGTTGATGTTAATATTGAATGCCATGCCATTGTAACATGATTGTGTTGGGATATTGTTAGTCGTCTTTGCTCTTGTTAGAGCAAAATTATATCTCATATTAACCTGTTTAAGAATTTCTTTTACTGAAATGTAGAAGCTTTTAAATCAAACTTGTTTTAAGAATGGTAATCAAGAAAAGTTTGTGAAATAGCTTGCATGTGACAATTATTGCAACATATTAATGAATGTACCCAAGCAAAATATTTGGCATAAATTGTAAGCTTATTAACTGTTAACCTTTCTGCTACTAAACAATGAACGCTATAAGACAACGTACAATAATATTATGTTAACACTTGATGAACAATGATATTGTTATGACAACGTTATAATAATTTTATGGTTAATTTGGACGTCATAAATTCATTGTTACTACACTGTATAAGCTGTAAATTGTCGTCAACGGCCTTTGATGTCATACGACGACGTTAAACTGTTACGCGCGGGGGCGCCGCCTGTCCTACCGTTTCCGACCCCAAATTAATGGGCTCTACTGTTGCGCGCCCCCTTAAGCGCGGTTGAGGAAAGCTGGGTCCTAGGTCAAGGGTTTTGGTGTCAATGGTAGCGGGTTCGAATCCTAACCTAGGGTGTGAGCTTCTCTGGTTACCAAATTCCTCAGGATGGGCCGATATTGGACATATGTCAGCGGTGGCTGTTAAGCTCACAACAGCCCCACTAAATGGGTGCTTATCTGGGTTCGATTCCTCAACTTTCCCCCAAGCTCCATCACCCACTTTACCTTCAGCTACCGACTTCACCATTGTTTCACATTCTTTCTGGCGGGAACTTAATTGGGCTTGCTGCATGGAAACTAGATTCAGCTCTTCAGCTAGACCGATTAAAATGCTACTCTGGCGCTCCATAAACTGTTCTATTGTAGTCATTTGTTTCTGTAATACAGCAGGGTCTAAGTCATCAGTATTGTCTGTAGTCCCCAACTCAAGGGTTTCTCTCGGACATAACTCATCTTCCTCTTGTCCTGTCCCTAAGACACTGTCCGTTTCCCCGTCGGAGTCCATTATAATTCGATAGCAGAAATCACTTCACAGTTCTCTATTTAAGTTTCATTTATTGTAGAATCAATCAAGCGACTGTCTGTCGTTCATTAGTAATTATTTACACAGCCGATAAAATAGAAACAATATTAAAGATTCGCTATTAAGGCCTTCCTAAAACGCCTATGTCTCTTGACTAGCTTAAGTTTTATCAGATCAGTTCACAGACTGACTATTTCACACCTATCCGATCAGTTCACAGACTGAATACACCACCACTAATATTTGCACCAAAAATAGAGATACAAGTTTTATCTAATTGCACTTAGTTCAGGTTCGAGCTCTATAGATTAGGTTGCTTATACTTCCCTGTTCCCATTGATATTTTAGGACAGCCGATCCACCGTTTTCCGTCCTGTAGAAAGTTATTGAGTCGTCGGCCGATGCCAGAATTTCTCCGTCGGAAGCGTATTAGTAATTTAATCGTTGCCGGAAATCTTCTTAATTACACATCGATTCACAAGACATCGGAAGAACCTCGTCTTCTACCTGAGAAAACTTGCCAGAATCGAAAATACCATCAATTTCACCACGATTCACGATTTCCACCAGCATAGGTCTTAACCGGTTCAATTCTGCAGCCCGACTGAAGGTTTGCGCGTTAATTTGCCGCAAGAGAGCGCTTTTTGGCGCCTAAAACATCGCGTGATGTCTAGCCAATCAAAAATCGCAGGTGGTGGAAAGTTCCATTGAAAATTGCATGGGAAGCTAAATATAGCGATGACCGCATCGATCAGTGCTAAGCATAGCACCCATGAACTCACAATTAAAATAGCGGCCTCACTTAAATAAATAAGTAAGGTAGCTAGTAGCGACCTGGTTCGCTACAAAACTTTGGTTAAATAAATACTTCCGTTTGGCTTTCTCTAACTGCTCAGCAGTTTCTCTAACTGATCCGCAGTTTCTCTAACAGCTCAGCAGTTTCTGTCATTTTCTCTATGACTGTAACTAATGGAAAAATTATGTGAGACACTAAAATTTATAATTTATAAAATTTAATGTATTAATTAAAAATAATTTCTGAAAATACAGTCTGCTAGAACAATACGTCAGCTTAAGGCAATTGATGGTCACTGATGCTAGTTATGATTGATAAAGTGAAGAAGTCTTCAAATTGTTTTGAATAATGTTCCTGGAAATAGATTAATAACTAGCTTGTTTGCAATGTGAAATGTATGTGAATTATAATTTTAGCTGGTTTGCTTCATTTTTGTATTTAACAAAGATAAACTTAATGTTTAATAAGATTTATAATATTCGTGGACTTTTCTCTATCGTTTTTTACATTGATGTTTGTCTTTATTGGTCTTTTTAAATACTTTCGTAATAGATAGGGATTGGATAAGTTGCTGTTGCTATTATGATTTACGGCACTAAATGATGGGTGAATGCTTTGATTTTCACTTTTGTGTTGAATATCTAACCTGCCTGTAATTTTATTGTTGGACTATGCATGCTCAAAATTGCTTGTAAACATGATATAAATATTTGATGTTAATCTAACTAGTTAGGTATCGTATTATGTGAACATCATGAAATGTGCAAATGAATAAAATAACATCGCCGTCAAATTCAGGGAAAAGGAAAAAGAGGAGAGATATAAAAGAGAACAAATTTAACAACTTAACGTCTAGTTTCACTTATAGAAAAATATTACTCATAACAGAGGTGTGTAATGGCTTTAACGCTCCAACCGTTCACTTTATAAATTTTCATATATAATTTGTTGTTCTTGACATAATCTTTAGCGCTCTGTAATCTGTATAGAAACATTTATACGCGGAGTGGATGGATGGAACCAGATTCGACGAGAGCGTATGACAACAGAGGCCTTTCCCCCTCGAAGCCTACGATTTATTCAGCATTTTTAGCGCATCGTATTAAACTTATAATGCGCGCAAAGCGCCTACAGAAGGTTTGTAAAAATTGCATCGAGTTTGACAACATGCTGACGAATTTTGTTAAATGTTTTCTGTATAATGACTCCAGCATATCACTTATGACATGCGTGACCAAATTTATGATTTTTTCCAATAGATTGTATGCCTAGTTTTTATGTCTGTATGCTTGTTTGTGCCTCTGTATGTAACTATGTGTGAGCACATGCATGCTTGTTTTGTGCTTTGGAGTCCCATGCAAGTCCTTCACTCGCCATTACTCGTGCGCCTCGGCGTGAAACTCCGACTCAGTGTCCGAGCTGTTGTCGGGAGCGCCTCTGAGTGTAAATGTTACAAGGGCCGCTATAGAAAGTGCTCAAACACATATACATACATTAACCATACATCATAATGATTAGTATTACTAGTCATCGTGATCCATAAAGTGGTGCTAAGTGCTTCGGCACTATCTCAGGATCCTCATATTTGCAGGCGGCTCCACAATCTCTGTGGAGCTGTTGTCGTCCCATGCGGTGTTCGTTACGAATCCACCTCTCCACCACACACATTCCCATTCCACCTCTCCACCACACACACATCCCCACTCCATCCCGCCCCACTGATGTAGGTGACGGATAATTGGGTGGTCGGGTCAAGTGGGGGTTAAGATTAAACCTGAGACGCGATAAGTTTGACTAGAGTTGTTTGATCGTGATTGTGACGCTTCCTGTTTGCCATGGCTGGGAAATTACATGTCATGTACTTTTGCTTTCTTGTGCTGTCGTTTCATATGCATTATAATTATGTCCAATGCTATTCTGTACTATCCTATCATATTTAATGCTATGCTATTATATCCCGTACCATGCTGCCCTAAACTATCTATTGTGTCCTATACTATTCTATCCCATCCTATTTTATCCTATCCTATTGTATCCTATCCTATCTTATCTTATCACATCCTATCCTATCCTATCTTACCCTCTCCTATCCTATCCTATCCTGTGCTGCGCTAACCTATCTATTGTGTCCTATCATATCCCATCCTATTCTATCATATCCTATGCTGCGCTAACCTATCTATTGTGTCCTATCATATCCCATCCTATTCTATCATATCCTATGCTGCCCTGACCTATCTATTGTGTCCTATCATATCCCATCCTATTCTATCATATCCTATGCTGCGCTAACCTATCTATTGTGTCCTATCATATCCCATCCTATTCTATCATATCCTATGCTGCGCTAACCTATCTATTGTGTCCTATCATATCCCATCCTATTCTATCATATCCTATGCTGCGCTAACCTATCTATTGTGTCCTATCATATCCCATCCTATTCTATCATATCCTATGCTGCGCTAACCTATCTATTGTGTCCTATCATGTCCCATCCTATTCTATCATATCCTATGCTGCCCTGACCTATCTATTGTGTCCTATCATATCCCATCCTATTCTATCATATCCTATGCTGCGCTAACCTATCTATTGTGTCCTATCATATCCCATCCTATTCTATCATATCCTATGCTGCCCTGACCTATCTATTGTGTCCTATCATATCCTATCCTATTCTATCATATCCTTTCCTAACATGTATTGTATCGTGATGTATTTTCCATCCTCCACAATCCTATCCTATGCTATCCTATTTTATCCTACTCTACCCTGCCATCACCTACCCAGGCTACCCTTCCCACCCTACGATATCCTACCCCATTACATTCTCTCCATTTCAATATAGCCCATCCATTCCATAATATCTATTTCTTCTTGTCCCATCATATTCACTTCTGCCCTCTATTTTGTCGCCCCCTCTCATATTCTGCACTGTTCGATTCCCAAGAAATTCAATTAATAATTACTTGTGGTTCGACCTGTGATGTCACCGCCATCTATCGAAAAGACGAGTAGACGGCGCTCTTAGCGTGGCGCCCCTGTCGAATGCAATGCGAAATATTATAACGTTGCTTGGCAAAATACAGCAGAGCTTTATGGCTCATAAAATCGTTGATGTCGAGTAGGTAATATCAGCGATGATTACGAGTTATCATCTTCATATTTTATGCAGCCTTTTGTCAATCACAATGGGGAGAGACTCCGCAAAGGTGGGACCGTGGGAAGTTGCTCTCTAGGGTAGCGACTGTACAATTGTTTAGACATTTCCCTTGGCATTATTAGCCTTCACATAAATCACCATCTATATTACTCGTTATTCCCGTTGTTTGATCATTTCTTCCATAAATACTACAAATGAAATGCTTAAAAGAGGTATGCACTTGAGGCCTTGCACTACTTAAGAATAATTACCACAAAGCTGTTTGATTTCAAGAACTCGGAATCATTGATTCGAGGAAGGTCTTGTTACATGTTTAACGACACTGCCATGACGTGAGATGATTAGTGTCGCCCTCCTCCTTTATCCAGGTTTGGGACTGGCACTGGCCCAAGCCTATATGAATGAGGAGGGAACGCTTTTATTTATTCAGGCTTGTGATGAAGGTGTTTTCGTCTCCTATATAAGTATCTACAGAGAGAGTCATAGGTCATCAGTGAGGCTCTAATGACGACATCCGGTTTATATGATAGGTGCGAAGCGACACCTGTCGAGATTAAACTGAATCTGTGAGCGGCGCTATATAAATGTTCAATTACTATTACTATTACTATTACTAAACGAAGTCAGGTGACAGGTTGCTATGGAGATTGCTTTGGAAATTGAAGACTATACTTGCTTTTGCGACCCGCGATTTGGACTGTTTCTGTTTGCGGGTCTGTGTGTCCGTGTGTCTGTCTGTTTGTATGTGCGTCTGTCTGTCTGTCTGTCTGTCTGTCTGTCTGTATGTCTGTCTGTTTGTATGTCTGTGTGTCTGTGTGTCTGTGTGTCTGTGTGTCTGTCTCTCTGTCTGTCTGTCTGTCTGTCTGTCTGTCTGTCTGTCTGTCTGTCTGTCTGTCTGTCTGTCTGTCTGTCTGTCTGTCTGTCTGTCTGTCTGTCTGTCTGATTGTCTGTCTGTCCACGCATCCATCCATCTCACGTACACACCAAGACGCAACACTTCGTTCGCCCTTTCGATAATCTCCATCTGTCTCCTCTATCTGTTCATTTGTATAGCTCCCTGTCCCTCCCTCTGCCTTCTTCTCAATCCGTCTACCTCTCGCTCCATCCTTCTTCTTCTGTCTGCCTCCTTCTCTCTCTGTCTGCCTTCCTCTCCCTCCCTCTGCCTCCTTTTCCCTCCTTCTGCCTCATTCTCCCTCCCTCTGCCTCATTCTCCCTCCCTCTCCCTCCTTCTCCCTCCCTCTGGTTCCTTCTCCCTCCCTCTGCCTCCTTCTCCGTCCCTCTGCCTCCTTCTCCCTTCCTCTCCCCACGAAGATGTCTGCGTCCTTGACCTTTTTCACAGCACACACACACACACACACACACACACACACACACACACACACACACACACACACACACATATTCAACACACCATCTGCCTATAGCATCATCATTCTCGCTCCAACCATCCATTCATCCATCCATCCATCCCTTCCACCCTCCATCCTTCCCTCCAGAAGAAGATGGGTGTCGACAGCAGGACCAGCACCAGACGCATCCTCCGCACCACACACGCCAGCCTCTGCAGTCGTCCATCCATCCATCCACCCATCATCGTCGCTCACTCATTCCATGCGCGACGCTCTCACACACGCACCACCACTCTTCTTCTTCTTCTTCTTCTTCTTTTGTCGACTTACCAACACATTGACGGATGGCTTTGGCGGACGACGGCGACTGCGGACAGGCGCATCGGGTGCAGTCAGTTTCTGGCGAAGGGGGATAGTTGCACTGGAGGCTGTCAGGTCACGGTCGCATTTGGTGTCGTAGGTTCTTGTGTAACGTTTCGCATTTTACTTTGTCGAATTAGTAGACCTGTGGGTTGCGATTGTTTGCACTGCGTGGTAGCGGAAGTCAGCAATTGTTTGTTGGTCGGGGATCATTTTCTAACGAGTGTCGGGAAGCGGGTGGGAGGGGTGGGGGCAGATGGATGAATCCAGGTTTGACGAGGGCTTTTGACAGCAGAGGCCAGAGGGACAGAATAATGGGAAGATTTTTTATACACCCCCACCATCATGATTAGCTTCTTCCTGGCACGTAGGATATTAGGCGGGACTCGTCACTTCTGGAGTGCCTATTGCTTCCTAACCTGTCTCCTAAATCCTTTGACGAATGATTTGACTATTGCTTGTGTTATGCTTGTTATGTATATTTCGTCTTATTGTGGGAACAATACATAAATTTTTTTTTTAAATTTTGAATTATTATATATATATTTTTTAAATTTTGCCCCGAGGTATTTAGGATCCCTAAGGGACTTTATTACTAATTACGTGTTTAAAAACCAAAGACTCCAGAATGGCCCTGATCGTCTATTCCTGGCTGGCGAAGGTGCCTCTAAACTCTACTGCGTTAAACCGTTGTATTGCATGCGATAGACGTTAGAATATAAAGCTTTATTATTATCGTTGTCGTCGTTGTCGTTGTTGTTATCGTTGCTATGCATCCTCATCCTCATCATCATCATCGTCGTCGTCGTCGTCAGCCTCCTCATTGTTGATAGTTCATTTGATGTTCGATTGAAGATATGTTAACATTATTTATTATTGTTATTATCAATTTCTACTACTTCGAAACATCAATAGTTTTTTTCTGATTTTTGGTCAAGGCTTGGCAGAAAAATTACCATAGACAAGATGAGATTATAACATGGCTATATAAGTATCAAATACTTATATTGCCACAGGTGATAGCGTTTTGAAGGTGTGCAACGAGCTATAGAAGCAGTAATTTCAGTTGAACGACACTGTGGGGTAACAAAGACCATTTTTGCGTCGCCCTCCTCATTCAAGCACTCTTGAGACTGGCGCTGCCGATATTGCAGGCAGTGGAGGAGCTAGCGCAACAATAGCGCAGGAAAGTTCACAAAGAGTGGAGAAAGATGAGGCCAAGCAGTAATTAAGACTAATGGAGTCCTTATTTATAATTATAGCAGACAAAGTTTTAAAGGTGTCTAAAAACTCTCGATGCCAAATGCCAGCGTCATTAGATCCAGACAATGTAGTTAATTTCCTTTATTGAACAATCCGGATGACAAACCGAAACCAGTTACAGTGGACATGTATGCAATTTAAACAACTCACAAGAACGAAAATCACGCAAATCATAAATCTTAACTACTAAAAACAGACAGCGTGCAAAAAAGGCCGCTAACAGCAGCCTACAAAGCAAGTCTATCCTACGGGGGCTTGAACTCTGCTCCGCTGAAATTCATGCCAGTGTGTCATCCAATGCGCCACTGGGGACAGTTCGTTCATCTGTAACATTCGAGGGGCAGCTTTGGCTCTTGCTGACTTGATTTGATGTAGCGACGGTGTACAAGCTGTTCTCCATGGCTTTTGTGGACCCTGAGAAGCACTCGGAGATATTTACTTTATGTAAATTTAATTTTACTTTTCGTGGGGAGCGGTGGTGTAGTGGTGGCGTCGTTGCCTTGAAGCCGGAAGGTTCGAGGTTCGAATCCACCTCAAGTCGCCGCGTAGGGACATTGGGCAAGTCCTTCACTCGCAATTGCTCAGCGCTTCGGCGTGAAACTCCAATGCAGTGTCCGCGCTGTAGTCGGGAGCGCCTCTGAGTAGCGGTTGAGGGCTGGAAGAGGCTCTATAACAAGTGCGTATACAAACAGACAAGCTTTACACTTGAGGGCAAACCCGACAAATGTTACCTCAACCGATGCGATTTCTCACATTACAGTCACATCACCCGTCCAGTCGTACGCGGCTCGTGCGGTTTCGCCCACTCTGCGTGCGCGCATAATCCGTCATACATTGCCATGCGGTTGAGGCTTCCTCGCCGGGCGCTTCTGCCTGTCCGCCCGAACACAGCGGCGTCGGCCGTGTGGCCTGTCGAGGCTGCCGGCGGTGGATGCGGGCGGCAGCGGTGGCGGTGGCGGTGGCCGAGCCGAGCCGAGCAGCGCAGGCTGAGAGGCGTCGGCGGCGTTTGACGGTGCGGCGAGCAAGAGACACAATGCGGGCATATGGCGTACGCTCACTGCGCTGCCGAGACGTACATGTACATACGACACACTGTAACAACCATGTACTACAGCGGCTACCGGTTTCGTTAGTGGTGGTAGAACCATGCTGGTGGCAACGACGATGATGGTGGTGGAGGTGGTGGAGGTGGAGCAGCGAGTCCGAAGAACATCTTGAATCGATAGAGGGCGAGAGTCCGCGTCTGGATGCGGAGGAACGTACGGACGCCATAGCTAGGCATCTGGACGCATGGAATACCGCCACCGCCACCGCTCTCTCTCTCTCTCTCCGTGACGTCCATGGTATGACTCCTCCGATCCCACCCGCCAACGCCGCCGCCTCGTGTTCTTTCTCTCGCCGACGATGACGTTTCTACTACTAGCTGCTGTTCGGCGCAAAACGTTCAAAAGATTCCCATCCTCCCCATCCTCCATGTTTTCCTCCTCCTCGTCTTCCTCCTCATCGTGTAGTCGCTCTGCCTCATCATAAGTCTCGCCTCCTCTCCCCTTCCGCTGCGCCGCCGCCGTCGTCGTCGCGTCGTCTGCTTTGGTCTTGGCGCGAAAAGGCCGCCGACATCGTCTGCTCATCGAAAGGAGGAACAGGAGGAGGAGGAGGTGGAGAAGGAGGATGAGGAAGAACTGGAGTTATCCTCTCGTCGTCGCTTCTCTTTTAGACGGACCTGGAGTAGGAGCAGACGCAGTCGGTGTAGGGTCTGGAACCAGCGTATGACGTCAGTTGGCGTTGATAGCAGACGCCGCCGCGTGTGTGTGCATCGATGTCAACCTGAGTGTGATTAACCCCCGTTCCGCCCGCCACACTTGACCGGAGTAGCGCATTGCGGAAGTTCGACGACCCCCGCGACTTGACGTAGCGCTCGTGAAAGCGCTGGTGCCCTGCTCCTAGCGTTATCGAGTAGCGCTGTTCAAGTTGGAGTTTACGATAACGATTTTTTTACGTCTGCCCCGTTTTTACTTGATAGGCCAGATAGAGGTTCAAGCGACTAAATGACCAACTATCTAAACGGGTTAATATAGCTTGTTTATACACGTTAATAGAGGTGTGTAAATGGCCTATTTATAAGCGCCTAAGAAAGCCGACACGAAACCCACCCACCGCCAACAGCTCTTCCGTCTACCTTCCTCAACGGTCTTCCGACGACATTCGTCACGTGTTCCTCTTCGCAACCTCTGACCTGACGCAGCGTTCTTCGTGAAAATCCCGGTGACCCCTCCCCTGTTGTCTAGGTAACTGTTGTCTAGGTAACGCTTTTGAAAATTTGTCGGATTTACGATTGCTGCGGAATTCGAC
>OX457048.1:43733329-43743329 GCA_949752735.1 Lumbricus terrestris
GGCAGAATTAGTGAACTGCGGATGGATAGAAGGACAGGTGAGCAAAATGATTGACGGGTGGATATACATCCATGGAGACGTTGATGTCTTATTGGGAGAGATTCGCTGCATGGTCCGCTTTTTAATGGCACTGAAAAAAAGCTTAGTTGTCGGGGAGGGGGGTAGGGGTGTGGGGAGGGTGTGAGATGGAGTGTGCTGCTGTGTTGATGTGTTGATGTGTTCTCTTGCGTTCTTTCTCGTTCTGATGTTCTTTGGCTGCGTTTGGTTGAGCGACGGCATGGACTATACTGCTGCGGGCCGCAAATGCCAAAAGGTGATGCGGTGTATATGCCACTCTGTTCTGCCTCTGCCTGTCTGTCTCTCCCTAAAATCATGCTATATGTGTGATGTGTGTTATATATGTATATATTATATTCATATATATATATGTGTGTAAGTGTTATATATATATGTATGTATAATATATATATATATATAATATTATATATATATATATATATATATATATATATATATATATATATATATATATATATATATATTCTTTGATGCCACGAACATCTGGAGGTAAAACGTGCAGTTCTGGATACACTCGACAAAGAGGCTCTTTAGATTTTTGCAATCGCATTGCTTTTTTATATATCAGCAAGTCATCTTTGATGGATGGGTGGATGGGTGGATGGGTGGATGGATAGGTGGATGGATAGGTGGATGGATGGGTGAATGGGTGGATGGACGAGGTAGAAGGATTATGAAAAATGACTGTGCATGGTGGAGTTGGATTTTGCAAAGAAGACTACGGTTTTCTGAAGAGAGGCAATAGGCGTTTGAACTCCCACCCCACCCACCATAAACCCTCGGATATTCGCACACTGAATGGTTGAATGAATGAATGGATGGACGAACGGACGGACTAACGGACGGATGCATGGGTGAAAAACTGATCAATTTATTAGGCTGATGGGTCAAGTTGTCTTGGGTGGATTGATTTCAATCTGGAAGCAAGAGAGTTGATAGTTTGCTTCGCAATTTCGTCGCAGTTGAGCTGCTCTCATATATTTCATATCACGTGTCGGCCACCTGTCAATCAACTCGACCGAACAGGTGGCATTTGATGCGGCTTATATATAGGTGAGCTGCTGACGTCATCCACGGTCGTCAGGATTTGAAATGGAATGGCTTCTTGTGTAACGCTATACCTCGCATGGGCGGAAACTGTGCGTGGTAGTGCTGTGACATTTAAGAGTTGGATCATTTCCGCTTGTTGGAAGAGGATTTGAAGGTCGACCAGGAGGAATTGTTTTGTATACCTATCTCTCCTTACTGTTTTTCACTTGTCATGCATCATTTAACTTACCATTTTTCACTCGTCATGTTTCACTTACCATTGTTCACTTACCATATTTCACTTTTCTTACCATATTTCAATCATTTTATCGCAATTCACTTATCTTTATCAAAATTTGCCTACCTCAATTCACCATAATTCACTTACCATTACCATAATTCACCTTTCCCGTAATTCTTCACTCACTCGTCACCATTATTCACTTACCTTAACCATAATTCACTTACCTTAACCATAATTCACTTACCTTAACCATAATTCACTTACCTTAACCATAATTCACTTACCTCAACCATACTTCACTTACCTTAACCATAATTCAATTACCTTAACCATAATTCACTTACCTTAACCATAATTCACTTACCTTAACCATAATCCACTTACCTCAACCATAATTCACTTACCCTAACCATAATTCACCTACCTTAACCATAATTCACTTACATGTACCTTCAAAAAAGCTTACTTCCATTTACCATAATAACGCTTCCCGTATACCCACTCAGTTTTCATGTTGCCGACAGATAAAAAGCTGACATCACCACAGCCAGGAATGCAAATCAAAGCTACATACGTAGTTTTTTTACCTGTCAGGGCGTCGCCATCTTGAAAAATCTGTCCAATCAATCAATCTAGCCAGGTACCTCTCAGTCTTACAGGTAACTCCGACAGGTAAAAATTTCGCAAGCAGATGTTCAACTGCTTTGCCATATGCGTCCGTTTATAATACCAGCCGCCTCCGCAATTCTGTCTGTCGTCTCCCTTCTTCCTTCGCTCTTCTTAAAACCTGTCGCTTCTCGCAGGGCTTGGATAGGAGGAATGAGCCAGAAGGAGGAGAGGGAGGAGGAGGAGGAGAAGGAGAAGGAGAAGGAGAAGGAGGAAGAGGAGGAAGAGAAGGAGGAGGAGGAGGAGGAGGAGGAGGAGGAAGAGAAGGAGGAGGAGGAGGAGAAGGAGGAGGAGGGGAGGAGGAGGGGGAGAAGGAGGAGGAGGAGGAGGAGGAGGAGAGGGAGGAGGAAAAGTAGGAGGAGGAAAAGAAGGAGGGAAGGAGAAGGAGGAGAAGGAGGAGGAGGAGAAGGAGGAGGAGGAGATGAAAGAGGAAAAGTAGGAGGAGGAGGAGTAGGACAAGGAGGAGGAGGAGGTGGAGGAGAGGAAGAAGAAGGAGGGGAAGGAGAAAGGAGGATAAGGAGAAGGAAGAGAACGACGAGAAGAAGAAATTCGCAAAGAGGATAAAGCGGGGAAAACGAGAAGAAGTCGTTCAGATACATGGACTTTTAAACGATTCACCATGCATGTAAATTCGTATTGCAAATGTTCATTATACAATACAATACAATTCGATACGATGCAATACAAATACAGTATAGTAAAGTATAATACCTGCAAGACAATAATTATACTGTACGAAACAATGCAGTTATAATACAACACAATAAAATACAACATTGCTCATCACAATACATGTACAATGCGATACATATCGTTCTGCTATATAGCCAGGAGTTGAATCTGCGACCACACGAGTATAGTGTCTAAGCCGAGTTACCACTGAGAATGAAGACGGATGATAAGATGACTCGATGCAAGAAAAAACTCTAATGGCCACCAGCATCACTGTCACTCCATTGTATTATACCTCGATGTTGTACGGATTAACGCCATTATCAACGTCTTATCTCGTCTGCTTATATCCCTCACTCTCTTCCCACTCCTCCTCCTCCTCCTCCTATTCCTCCTCCTATTCCTCCTCCTGCTCCTTCTCCTTCTTCCTCCTCCTCTTCCTCCTTCTTCTCCTCTTCCTTCTCCTCCTCCTCCTCCTCCTCCTCCTCCTCCTCCTCCTCCTCCTCCTCTTCCTCCTCCTCCTCCTCCCGCTTCCATATCTTTCTCGTCATCTTCTCTTCTAGTTCTTCCTTTCCTAGTCCTCCTCTTCATCCTCGCACCATTCCTCCCTTTACTGTTTCTCTTTGTCCTCTTACGTGTCCACATTCTGCCGCCGCCTCTGTATATTCCTTCTTCCTTTCCTCCTTCCTTTCCTCCTCTTTAGTCTTCCCTTCTATTTCTTCATGATATATTTTTCTCCCGTTCCCTCTCTTCTTCCTCTTCTCCTTCCCCTCCTCTCCTCTCCTCCTCTCCTCTCCTCCTATCCTCGCCGTCTCCTCCTCTTCCTTCTCGGTCTCCTCCAGGTCCTCCTCCTCTTCGTCGTCCTCCTTCTCCCTAATTCGCCTATCAGTCTAGCATTATGAGGAGAGTGGCGTGACATAAACAACCGTCTAAAAGGCCATCGTGCCCAGCCGTCTGCCTGTCTGTCTGTCGGTCTATCTGTCGGTCGGTCTGTCTGTCTATCTGTCTTTCTGTATGGCTGTCTGTCTGTCGGTCTGTCGGTCTATCTGTCTATCTGTCTATCTGTCTGTCTGTCTGTCTGTATGTCTGTCTGTCTATCTGTCTTTCTGTCTGTCTGTCTGTATGTCTGTCTGTCTGTCTGTCTGTCTGCTTGACTGTCTGTCTGTCTGTCTGTCTGTCTGGCTGTCTGGCTGTCTGTCTGTCTGCTTGTCTGTCTGTGTTTAGTGATGATCCACTATAAGTGGCGATAATAGCGTAATAAATCGGGCAAGCATCATCGATGGTAATACGCTTTGTCCCACACTCCACCAACCCACCCACCCACCCACCCATCCACTCACCCACCTATCTGTCGACCCACTCAGTACATCCTAATGACAATGATGATATCATATATTACTGTTATTATTGCTAAACCGATCATATTATGATCGGGTTTGCAATAATGATAGTAATATTCTTCGTCGGTGACTATATGGCGATGACTATGGCGATGATGATGATGATGATGGTGGTGGTGGTGGTGGTGGTGGTGGTGGTGGTGGTGGTGGTGGTGGTGGTGGTGGTGGTGGTGGTGGTGGTGGTGGTGGTGGTGGTGGTGGTGGTGGTGGTGGTGGTGGTGGTGGTGGTGGTGGTGGTGGTGGTGGTGGTGGTGGTGGTGGTGGTGGTGGTGGTGGTGGTGGTGGTGGTGGTGGTGGTGGTGGTGGTGGTGGTGGCGGCGGTGTATTAATAATGTAGCAAGTTGATGCGCGTTCTCTATTCAGACACCTTTAAAACAATTGTAACCATTTTTTATATGTTTGGAATCGATCAGTATGTTTATAATTAGGATCGGCGCCGTATGTTACACTAACGTCAATTAGAGTATCCGAACAATTGTTTTGGATGCTATCTTTAGACACCTTTAAGACGTTAAGAAATGATGTTTTATAATAAAAGACACAAGCATTTGTAGTATCTTTTATTATAAAAGACACAAGCATTTGTAGTATCAACTGGTTCAGTAACTTGCTCATAAGTGCTGTAGTACGCCGAGCAAATTTCTGTCCAGGGTAACGGCCTCTGTTGTCATAGACCCTGGTCAAATCGGATCCATCCATCCATTTGTAGTATCATGATTTTGAAATATTGATATAATATGAATATAATAGCATGATTATTGGTTTGTTAGTAATGTGAAATGTATAGGATTGCAAATTCTAATTTTAGTTGGTTTTGCTTCTTTTTAGTATTGAGCAAAGATAAACTTTATGTTTAATAAGATTTCTAATGTCCTCGGACGTTTCTATATCATTTTTAAACAGAAATGTTGATATATATATATGACGATATATATATATATATGTATGTATGTATGTGTGTGTGTGTGTGTGTGTGTGTGTGTGTGTGTGTGTGTTTGTTGTGTGTGTGTTTTTTAATTGATGATTTTGAACTATTTATGTAATAGCTAAAACAGACAATCAAGAAATTGATTTTGCTATTATTGCTTAAGCCTTTTTGGATAATGCCTGAATGCTTTGATTGCCATTTTAATGTTGAATATCTAATCTGCTCATAATTTTATTTTTGAAATCTGTATGTTGAAAATTGCTTTTAGACACGAAATAAATACTTGATGTTAGTCCTACTATAGGTAGATGTTGTAATACATGAACATCATGAAATGTGCAAATGAATAAAAAAAAATGTGGTCGTAAAATTCCGGGGAAAAGAAAAACAGGAAATAAGAATAAAGAAAATGGCAGAAACTGCTGAAA
This sequence comes from Lumbricus terrestris, assembly GCA_949752735.1. Lineage (NCBI taxonomy): Eukaryota > Metazoa > Annelida > Clitellata > Crassiclitellata > Lumbricidae > Lumbricus > Lumbricus terrestris. The sequence continues at coordinate 43,738,775 of OX457048.1, forward strand.
AGTTAAAGAAAACTGAACGGAAATACATTGAATACTTTAAAGACGTTAACTGTCATTCTAGTTACGCGTGGTGTTCTATTCTTATATAACATCGTTTGAAACGGTTTCAAAGGTGTCTAACAATCATCGTCAATTACAGCTTTTGTAGTTATATTATAAGATGTCGTTAAACTGTTGAATAATAATAATATAATATAGTCTATAATAGTTTCATGGGCGATGAACTCCTTAATGCTACATACACACCATTCAAGCATTTAATACCCGAGTGCACAGCAAGGATTAGACGTATTTAACGAAAATAGTGTAACGTGTGTCACTCTGTCTATGCATAGATAAAATGTATAGGGATAATAATGAGAAGTAAACTAAAATGCTGACTGACTTATGGGCTGCATGGCTGACTGATTGACTGGCTTGCTGTCTTGCTGCCTGGCACACTGACTGATTGACTGACTGACTGCCTGACTGATTGACTGACTGAGTGTATGACTGAGTGAATGACTGATTGACTGACTGAGTGAATGACTGATTGACTGACTGAGTAAATGACTGAGTGAATGACTGATTGAATGACTGAGTGACTGATTGAGTGAATGACTGAGTGACTGATTGAGTGAATGACTGATTGACTGATTGAGTGAATGACTGATTGACTGATTGAGTGAATGACTGATTGACTGAATGAGTGAATGACTGAGTGAATGACTGATTGAATGACTAAGTGACTGACTGAGTGAATGACTGAGTGACTGACTGAGTGAATGACTGATTGACTGATTGACTGACTGACTGCCTGACTGATTGACTGACTGATTGAATGACTAAGTGACTGACTGAGTGAATGACTGATTGACTTATTGAGTGAATGACTGATTGACTGAGTGAATGACTGATTGACTGACTGAGTGAATGACTGATTGACTGATTGAGTGAATGACTGATTGACTGAGTGAATGACTGATTGACTGACTGAGTGAATGACTGATTGACTGACTGACTGCCTGACTGATTGACTGACTGAGTGAATGACTGATTGACTGACTGACTGCCTGACTGATTGACTGACTGACTGCCTGACTGATTGACTGACTGAGTGAATGACTGATTGACTGATTGAGTGAATGACTGATTGACTGATTGATTGAATGACTGATTGACTGATTGACTGACTGACTGCCTGACTGATTGACTGACTGAGTGAATGACTGATTGACTGATTGAGTGAATGACTGATTGACTGATTGACTGACTGACTGCCTGACTGATTGACTGACTGAGTGAATGACTGATTGAATGACTGAGTGACTGATTGAGTGAATGACTGATTGACTGACTGAGTGAATGACAGATTGACTGACTGAGTGAATGACTGATTGACTGATTGAGTGAATGACTGATTGACTGATTGACTGAGTGACTGACTGCCTGACTGAATGACTCATTGGCACACTTACTAACTGACTCACTGACTGACTGACTGACTTACTTACTTACTGACTCGCTGCCTTATTGAATGACCGAATGATTGATTACATACTGACCGACCGATTGACTGACAGCCTATATAGTACAGCATCTACTACTACTGTGGGGCGCGGTGCATGGTGTTATGATGGTGGCGTCGTTGCCTTGAAGCCGGAACGTTGGAGGTTCGAATCCACCTCAAATCGCCGCGTAGGGACCTTGGGCAAGTTCTTCGCTCACAATTGCTAAGGCGCTTCGGCGTGAAACTCCGATGCAGTGCCCGCTCTGCAGTCGGGAGCGCCTCTGAATAGCGTGCTTGACGGGGCGCTATATGACAAGTGCAGGTACAAACAAACTAATGCGAACACTACGTTTCTTGCATAGAATGATCATTCTTGCCATTCTCTGTATGGTTCCTCGTGTATACCGATGTGCTGCAGCTATGAGGTCTGTTTGAATAATTATTCTGACATTCTTGTGGCGCTGTTGCTGTCGCTATGACGCATTTCCATAAGTATGTCATTGAGTCGGACGGACGAGAAGTAGAAACTGCAATGAACATCGCATAATATATTTTATTATTATTATTTCAATGGTTCGTTGTATTGTGGTGCGGGTGATTTATTGTACGTTACATGTATATATATATATATATATATATATATATGATGAATTTTAACGATTGCCATATGTATGTATGCATATATATATATACATATATATGCATGTATATATAATCGTATGTCTGTATATATATATATATATATATATATATATATATATATATATATATATATAATCGAATGTATATATATATATAATCATCTGTCAGTAATATATTTAACATCCTATGTCAGTAATATATATATATATATATATATATATATATATATATATATATATAGTGTTGCATATGTGCGTTTTTTGGTGTGCATGGTGTATTTTAACGATTTCTTGGATATAAATCTTCGCTCGCATTCCTTACTGCATGTCATGATGTATGAATATTTGAATATATAATACGTCTCCTGTTTATTTCAGCCACACGTGTTACTCGCAATAACTTATAATAATAGTATACATACGCACACATTGCAACTCGCAAGCACACACACAGACACGCAGGCACACACACGCACACGTCCTTTATTCCGCCAACAGAATATATTGGTCAATATTGCTCCGTGAAAGTGTGTGTGTGTGTGTGTGCGTGTGTGTATGTGTGTATGTGTGTGTGTGTGCGTGCGTGTGTATGCGTGTGTATGTGTGTGTGTGTGTGTGCGTGTGTGTGTGTGTGCGTTTGTGTGTGTGTGTTTTGGGTGTGTGTGTGTGTGTGTGTGTGTGTGTGTGTGTGTGTGTGTGTGTGTGTGTGTGTGTGTGTGTGTGTGGATGTGTGTGCATATAAATAAATATATAATTATATATATGTATATGGTTTAGCCCTTTTTGGTCTAGTTTTTCAATGGGTCCCTCTCTCTGAAGGTTGCATCCCTCCCTCACAGAAACGCACCCTTGCCTTTCCTTCCCTCAAAAAGACTAACCTTGACACCAACTTTTGCCAACATTATCGGCATATATCTCCAATCTCTCCTTTTTTCTAAGATATTGGAACGTCTTGTCAATTTTCAGTTTCTGCCTTATATACCTTGAGCAATCTGGTCTCCTTCCTGCAAATCAGTTTATAGGGTCCATTACTTCACTGAGACTGCATGCTCTCCTGTCTCTACTATCAGAAATCTACTCTGCTGTCGATAGGTCTGAGCTTACCAGGTACTCTATAGTCTATTGGCCCTCTATATGATGTCCCTTCAGCTTCTTTATACCTCATATGTGGTGTCAAGTGCCTCCCCTATATCTTTGTTCCAGTGATACCTTTCTGAAAGAACGCAAATGAGTACATTATAATTATGATTATGTGTCTGTACTTTGTCCTCACTCAGCTTCCTCCCATCGTCCACTTCGTTCATCCAACAGACTTGACTTATTGGTTCCTCGGTCTAGAACTGCTATGGCTCAGTCTCGATCATTTGCCCCAACTGTTCCTTCTCTCTGGAATTCTCTTTCTCCTTCTGTTCGCTCTACACTTCTGTCTCACAGTCTCTCCTCTGCTTTGTCTCTTCTCAAAACCTGCTTCTTCACGCGGGGCCTTGCGCACTGGGAGCGCCTCTGAACGGTTCACCCTACTGGAGGCGCTTTATAAATGTTTAACAATAAATGCAATATATATATGTGTGTGTGTGTGTGTGTGTGTGTGTGTGTGTGTGTGTGTGTGTGTCTGCGCAATCGTTGAGGTGTGTCCTGTTTATTTAATTAAAGGTTGAACGGGTCTCACATCAACCAAACAAAAGCTCCGCTCCCCTAAATTCATTCCTCTCAAAAGACAAGGTCGTTGATAATTTGTCAACAGCCAGAATCTCTGCTATAATTGAATGATTGAAGAACTGCAGATAAAAACAGCACACACGCACACACACACAAACACACACGCACACACATGCGCGCGCGCACACACACACACGCAAACACACACACACGCGCGCACACACACACACGACCATATTGATTGTGATCTAATATTTGTTTGCTGTGGTTTATCCCGCAGTAATCTGTTTGTGAGGCGCCCTTGCAGCGGTATGACCACGTTACGGCGCATATAAACTGTCGTCATTACTATTATAATTGTAGTCCAAAGGTTGTCTATTAAACCGAAGCCAAGAACACAAAGTCTCAAACGTGTTTGTTTTGATATATTTTAAACTCCAGCTTTCTAAGACGATACTCTGAGATAGTGCGGCGTCATGTCAGAAGGGTTGTCCCTATGTGGAAGTCAAAGCCCAGTTGCACAAGAGATTGGTGCCAATAATAATTATCGTCAATGAGCGGTCTTCCAGTACAAACCTTTATAAAGTTGCTAACGTGATTTATATGAGTTTTAGAAATGGCAAATAAATGTCTGAAAACCAACATTCTATTATCTGTAGAAACATTAAAACTAGTCAAACCGATGCTAAAAAATGTAAAGCAAGTGCAATAGAATATTTAAAATGGATCCGTTGCTTTTACTCTAGCAGTGCAAACCCCAAGCCTG
>OX457048.1:43748329-43780829 GCA_949752735.1 Lumbricus terrestris
CAACCCACTCGGTTACACAGGATCCTATATTTTCGTTGGCCTCAAAGTTATTTCTATAAGGCGAATGTAACACTTAAAAGAGGTGTGCAATGATCCGCTAATATTTTCCTTATGCTTATAGGTTCTACTGCTGTCTTTGTATGTGTATGTACCTGTGTGTACGTGAATGTGTGATTGTATCAGAGTTTCTGTCTGTCTATGTGTCTGTCCGTCTGTCTGTCTGTCTGTTTGTCTGTCTGTCTGTATAATTATAATGCATCTTAATTAGTCTTTGTGCCTAATTGCCTGTCTGTCTGCCTGCCTACGTCACCTGCCTGTCTGATTCCCTGACTGTCTGTCTGTCTGTCTGTCTGTCTGTCTGTCTGTCTGTCTGTCTGTACATATGCATGATAGTTTATTTGCCTAACTGCCTAGTTGCCTGTCTGTCTGTCTGTCTGTCTGTCGGATTCCCTGACTATATGTCTCTATGGGTCTGCATGTTTGTGTCTATCCTTCCGTTTGTTTGTATGTCTCCGCCGCTCTGTTCTTCTGTGCTCGACAACGTTTGGTCTAATCGTCTGACGCCATTCAGTACAAACCGATTCTTAGTCGTCCAAAGTACTCGCATAATGCGCGGACGTCAGAGATAACCCTCTGTCTCGAACGATTTCTTTCAGGGTCAGGTCGCAGTGTCTTGCCCTGACCCAGATTCTCATGGCCGCGCGCGTCAATCACGATCCTCGATAACTAGGTCACAGAGATTTGTTGCGACCTACTTAAAATCTGTGTCTCGAAGTTGGGGAAGCTGTAATTTGTTCTTCGACGAAGTTTTTTTTTATTGTTGTGGCCTACTTAATCATGACCTCGTTTTACCCAATCATCTGTTTTGTTTTGACGCCTTGGAAGTTCCTAATAAATATGCACAATGTTTAATTAGGTCGGGAGTTGGTATGTACGGTGACCTATTTATTTATAGGCGCGTGTCTGTCACGTGGTCATTTGCATTTACCGGGTCAAGAAGCTGTGAAACCCTGACCTGTTTAAACCATAATGGTATCGTCACTTGCGTCACGGTTTTTTGCTTGAAATACTAGGCCAGTCTTACTTTCTCTGACGTACGCAAGAGTAGAATAGCTTTTGCTCTCTGGTTTTTGGTCAAAGTAGGTCATGATTTATGTTAGGTTATGTCGTCTGCAGGTTTTTTGCTTCAACACGTACATTTGATTTGGTTCAATATCATATTTGCTCATTCTATTATTATTTCTGAACTATTTAATTTTATTTAGCTGACCTACTTAATGGTCTATTTACATGCGTCAGACATTCATTGTTTTCGTTGGTTGACCTCGGACCACGTGACCTACTTGATAGTTGCTTCTATTACATCGTTCCTTTGATTAGCGGATGCTCCGTCAAGGTCTTCTTTCATTGGCTGATTTTGAACGCCTTGACCCACTTAGCGGTATATTCGGTTGCGTCATTCCATTCATTGGCGGAAGGTCGCTGGCAGGCGATGACCCAGTTAACCCTTTTTTGATTGGCGGATGACCAGATATACGGATCTTCAATCACATTAACGTATGGGGGGGGCACGTAGGCCGCGATTTACACGTCGTAAGTCTTTGAATAACAGATACAGACTGTGGTGTATATTGTATGGCAAATCATAGCCGGATGGGCTTAGTAGCGCTTGCAAGGCCAGGCGTCACGTGAAATCGGAACCGTGCAAAACCAGTTCCGGACAACGCTGTGATTGGCTATGGTGACGCATAAACAATTTCGTTTCTCATGGTAGAACTGCACTCGATGCGATTCGTTATTACGGTTTCGGTTTAAGGACGTATGCATTGAGTACATGCAGATTTCTTTTACAGGTATAACGAGCATATCGATTTAGAATCAGATTTCGAGGAAGAACACTTTAGAGCCGCCTTATGATTAATTACAAGTGCATTGAGTTTTTCCCATGAACGCCTCTGATTTAACGGGAAGTTTATCGACATCTGGTGGCAGAAAAGGCCGCTTTTTATTCCTTTTTATTCGTTTTCTCTGCACGAAAGTGCTTCTACAGCTGCATAAGTTGATTTTTTAGAGCTGCTCATTTTGTGCAATAATGCACGCCACAAGTGTGAAGTGTCATGTTGTTCTCACTGCTCTCATCGGATGGCTGGCTGGATGACTGGATGGCTGGATGACGGGATGACTGGATGGCTGGTTGGATCGATGGCTGGCTGGATGGCTGGCTGGATGGCTGGCTGGATGGATGGATGGGTGGATGGATGGATGTTTGCGTTGTTGGCTTTATGATCCTTGATATTCGAGAGTCTTGGAAGCCACAAGACTTATTGGTTAGTTATTCATCTTAACAGAGGTGTGTAATTATCTGCACCATTTTCCGGCGATATTGCATAATACGCAATGTTATTCGGATTCCAGCAGTGTAAAAAGTTGATGCAGTAGGAACATATTTCTCCACCGTTATATATTTGTCGCCACACCGACGTGCACGCAGTCGCGAATACATTAGCCCACATCAGTTCTAGGCAGGCGTGCCTAGATGCCGCTCTGAGACGGAGCCAAGTAACCTCCGCTGTTCTGTACCATGGCCGATATTTTATTGATCACGGTCGCGTTCGGCGATCGTGCGTGTGTCCGTCACGATCGATCAATAAAATCTCGCCTAGAATATTACGATTTGTTTTTTCATTCGTTTGAGAAAGGAGGTTTTGTCACCGCCTCTAGTGCTCTGACCCAGATATCCAACGGGCTATAATTATAGACGACCTGACCCAGTTCCTGTGGTGACCTGGCGAGTTATGCGACGCGAGGGCCGATTGGATAGAGATCTTTCCGTATAGACACCTTGAAAACGTTATCAAATGCTACTATATGTATGCAATTTTAAGATAAATCAACACAATTATAATCTGCTGTAGCTAAAGCATGCTTCTCCCAACTCCGCCGAATTCAACAAGTGAACGTTGCCTGAACGAAAATTCTGACATCGTATTCTCGTTCAAGATCTCGTCATCTCGCGTCTCGATTATTGCAACTCTGTCCTATCTGGCCTTCCATCATCAACACTTTACACTTCAACCTCTGTGTTCAGTCCTACACACGGCTGCTCGCCTGATAAAAGGACTTGGTCCAAGAGACCACATCACACCTACACTGAAGCAATTACACTGGCTTCCCATCCGTGCTCGTATCACCTTCAAAATCTCCCTCCTGATGTCTCATATCCACTCCGGAACCTCCCCATCATACATGGTATCCATGGTCATTGGTCATAATCTGCCTCTAATTCTAGACTAGAGGACTTCGATCGTCATCGCGAAGTGATTCTGCTACACTCCGCACAAACCGGAAGTTTGGAAGTCGTGCTTTCTCAGTTTCAGGACCCAAAATTCCGCCACTGGTTGTTCTCTGCCAGTGCCAGTCCCAGCCCTGGATAAAGGAGGCGGGCGACACTAATCATCTTTGATATGGCAGTGTCGTTAAACATGTAACAAACAACTATTGTATAAAAAAAGTGTTGTAATATGGCAAACAAATTTTTTCGAGGGCAACGGGCTCTGTTGTCATTGGCCCTCGTCAAATCTGGATTCATCCTATATGTTAGTTGTACTAGGATAAATAGAGATGGGTAACTGCAGGTACAAAAATCACAACCCAGAACTGTAATAATTTTGTCAATATGACTTTTCTTAAAGTCAACAGCCCACATTGACACGAGATGTCGCTAAATCGTGAATAATTATTCATCTGTTTGATTTGCACAAGTGCTGTACTTAAGACACCCTTAAAACGGACCCACCTGAGTCTATATATGTTTAAACGTCTGGTTGTCGTCCAATTCGCAGTATCGACCTCAGATCGAGTATTCGTGACTTGAGATTGTTATATAATTCGTAAATATCAGTGAATATTAAGATTACTTAATAATTGTAGATATTCGTAAATATTCGTTTTCGAATTTAATTGCACCATGCAAACTGCAATGTTACTCGGTAAAGGCGTTTCTGTATGTCTCCATGACATTCACCCGCAGACAAGGCAAGGCTGAATTTAAATCTGCAATGCGCTTCATACGCTGAGAGCGGGATAAATTTTAGTGGCTCTGCTTATGCCGAGCGAAGTTGGTCAATTGCAGTGGTCTCAAACTCTTTAAGGTTGTTAATGATTGAACATTTATGAAATTGTGAAGCTTCATGCAGACACCAGTCCTGTTGATGGTGTTTTTAGGATGCTAGCAATTTGTTTACATTGCATCGTATATTTTTTGTATTGTCTTCAACGGCCATTGATGTTATAGGACGACGTTAAACTGTGAAATTTAAAGAAAACTTGTGATTGCGACGAGTATGAGGGATAAATTACAGCGCTGACGCAAGTATATATGATCCAAGGCATTTTTAACGTACAGTTGTACACAAATTGTGCAGTTTTAAATGGATTTGTGCAGTTGTAGAAGCAATTCTGTGCAGTTAGAGCTAGTTGAAAAATGCTATTTCCTCCGACTGGGAGTAATTAACCGTGGCAGATGGGAAAGAAAAGAAAGGGTTGTGCAGTTCCAAAAATTCCTTAAAAACAGCCCTGAGATGATCGTGGAATCGCTTTTCACGGGGACTAGGGTTTGAAGCACTTCAGACAGTCTTTATATCGAATCCTTGTTGATCGACACACTGGCTGACATGTTGCGTTGCTTGATCGATTTTCGTATTGTTGGGACGAGCGTATACTTTATTCTGCCACCTGTCGACCAATATTATTGTGACACTAGAAATGTCCCGTTTTTAACAGCGCTGTCTCCGTTTCTGTCTGATTTATTATCGCTCAGCTCTTGCACGTCGCTTCACGTACGAACGTATACACGCACTCAAGATTTATCTGTCAAGTTGACATCTGCGGCTATAATAATATCATACGCTCCACTGTTGGCCGATGCATAGGCATGTACTTTCAGGAGTGGGTCAGGCTAGATGGCCTATGTATATAATCATGTTTATGTATGTATTTATATCTGCGTCTATGTATGTTTGTACGTGTGTGTGTGTGTGTGTGTGTGTGTGTGTGTGTGTGTGTATGTATGTATGTATGTATGTATGTATGTATGTATGTATGTATGTATGTATGTATGTATGTATGTATGTATGTATGTATGTATGTACGTATGTACGTATATATTTATATAATATTATGTATGCATGTATGTATTATATGATAATAATAATATATATTTTTATATATTATACACAAACATTGAAGAGTATATATATATATATATATATATATATATATATATATATATATATATAGTTGTATATGTATTTCAATGTTTATGTGAGTAAGTGGGGAATTGTATTCCATGTTGAACCAGTTGAGGAGATGTAGTACTCCAGGAGGAATATAATATAATCCATCTCAATATTTCTGTGTGCTTGCTTCCATGTTTTGTGTATATATATATTATATGCACGCAATTATGTCTCTTTGCAGACATTTGCAATATTATGTATGCCAGTGTCAACTGTATTTGACACAGACGGTGTATGGCTTCCTCGTAGAGAGCTACATTTAGACACCTCTTAAATGTTGTCTAGCAATAGTACATAAATACCGGAAGCGCGTTGACGTCAATGGTGCTGCATTATCGATTCTTAAAGTACACTGAACTTGCTTGACCAAAATTACATGATAAGATGAGATGCGATAAGGTAAGGTGAGAATATTCTTTTATTGACCAATTATTGCAATGCGATCCGTTTAAGATGTTTGGGTTGATGTTTGGGCTAATGTCTTAAATAATGCTTGCGTGGGCTGATTTTTGAGATGAAACTCAGGCCATATTTTGGGGGTCACGTTTGGGCTGATGTTTGGGCTTATGTTTTGGCTGATCATAGGGGCTGCAGTTTGGTCTCATGATGTTTAGGATGATAATTAATTGGAGTCATGTTGGTGCTGATGTTTGTAGGTACATGTGCGTATAGGACAGGTGTTCATTTTTATGGTTTTCTAGCTGTGTGACAATGATTATTATTGTAATGTCAGCTGATAACTTTTCAGCTGCTACACAGTTGAATATTGGTCGCTAGCATTGGATTCGCTATAGCTTATCTTTATCTTATCTTCACCAGGATGTCAATGTTTCATATTACTAATAATTTGTCGTCGTCGCCGTCATCATCATCATCATCATCATCATCATCATCATCATCATCATCATCATCATCATCATCATCATCATCATCATCATCATCACCATCATGATCATCGTCATCATCGTCGTCGTCGTCGTCGTCTTCATCTTCGTCGTCGTCGTCGTCGTCACTATCATCATCACCACCACCACCACCACCACCACCACCACCACCACCACCACCACCATCATCATCATCATCATTATCATCATCATCGGACTTTTTGCCGCATTTAAATCATTCTAACCGTTGTTATGACGTCTTTATGACTCAACTTTGACGTCTGTCTGAAACACATAAACATTATTACGTTCATATGTTTTTCTGTACAGAGGCGCGGAGGAGTATCGTACCAGCGAACGGATAAGAAGGCTCTCTACGTCAGAATGTTAGGTCGGTAAAACAGTTTATCTATCATACACTCTTTATATATATATATATATATATGTATCACTCTCAAGACATATTATGCATCATATCCGAGACACGGTTGCCAATTGGTCAGACCAGTCGCCTTGAATGTGGCGTGGTGTGTACAGGCTCGATTATCTTCCCATTGAGACAATTACTGTGCAGTCCTTTACTCACAAAATACATGTTATAGTTGGACACCTTTATTACACTCACAACCTGCGCTACATATGTACATTTTATAGTGAACGAACTCTGAATGGCAGTCGGCCGTCTCTCAGCTCTTAACGTAATCCAAGCGAGTTTCACTAGTCCACTATTTATAGCTATTATTGTAACTTTTATTGTGGGGTTTTAATTGATTTTGCAAACTAAAACTTTATCAGCAACCTGTGCTTCTGCTGAAGGCTACAATTTTGCATTGCAAAAGAACACTATTCTATAGTGTAATTGTGATCTCAAAACTTCTAAAGCGCTACTCCAAAGCCAAGCGCGTGGCACCAGCTTATTCACGAGCGCTGCGTTGAGTTAGAAGGGTTGTCCGTAAGAGTTGTCCAAAGGTGGTCCGGGTCGAGTTACCATAGGATCAGAGGGAACGGGACAACTAAGGCGAGTGTCGTCTGGGCCGGGAATTGGAATGTAGGAGATCAGATGTGACCGGGTAAGAGTTCTTGAAAAGGAGTGTCTTAAGTTTTAAATTATTTGTTTGTTTGCTTGTATGAGCACTTGTAATAGCGCCCCTTTAAGCTCCCTACTCAGAGGCGCTCCCGACTACAGAGCGGACACTGCATCAGAGTTTCACGCCGAAGCGCTGAGCAATTGTGATTGAAGGACTTGCCCAAGGTCCTTACGCGACGACTTGAGGTGGATTAGAACCTGCAACCCTTTGGCTGCAAGGCGACGAACATACCCACTACACCACCGCACTGAGGTATGATGGATAGAGGAGTCTGAGGAAGGTGATGGCGCGTGATTAGTAACGATGGTGGAGGAACTGAAAAAGATCGGGAATTCAGGAGGCAGATCATTTCAAAGGCGTGGTGTTGAGTTGGATATGGCTCTGTTAGAGAAATTTAGATGCCCTGTGAGTTGTTACCGGCGGACGAGAGAGAGAGAGTAAGACTGCAGGCGGATGATCGGGTAGAACGGGTAAGCTGGATGGTGAACCGTTGGCGAAGATATGTAGGCTGGGAGCATTGTAAAAAGTTGTAGGCTAAGGAGAGAACTTTGAAGTGTATGCGCTCTGGGATTTTCAACCAGTGAAGTAATTTGAGGATGGGGGTCATGTGACGGTGTCTGAGTGTTCTGGTGCGGCTCTAGCCAGTGATTTTTTACGAACTGGATGCGGTTAAGTTGTGTGGAATCGATGTTTAAGAACAATGAATTGCAGTAATCAAACTTTGCATTTAAATTGTATATCCGACGACTGGATAGAATGCATCATTCATTCATTATATACGTTTATTTAGCGCCTCTTCAGAGGGCAACTCAGCTGTGCTCCCAACGTCAGCGCGGCCAAATAAAACTGTCTTAGGATGAGAGAGGATTTTTGGAAAGAGAGCGGAGTGTCAGAGGAAGACCATTCCAGGATGAGGGTTATACCACCGAGAAAGCACGGTTCTACAACGTGAGGCGCGGTGGTGTAGTGGGTATGTTCGTCGCCTTGCAGCTGAATGGTTGCAGGTTCGAATCCACCTCAAGTCGCCGTGTAGGAACCTTGAGCAAGTCCTTCACTCGCAATTGCTCAGCTCTTCGGCGTGAAACTCCGATGCAGTGTCCGCTCTGTAGTCGGGAGCGCCTCTGAGTAGTGAGCTTGAAGGGGTGCTGTAACAAGTGCACATACAAACAAACAAACAGCATTTACCAAACTTTATTAACAACAGGCAATTCTAATAATTATCTGCAATCGATTTTCAATAGGCATATTTCGCCAAAATTGTTCGAGCTTACTATGAAAATTGAAGTTCCAGTATGCACCTTTTTGATATCAGTTCTTTATCTGTCTCTCTGATCAATCGACAACATTTCTATGCTTTACATAACGTTCGTTTAATCCTTTTAAAGGTGTATAAGGAGAGTTTCGTAAGCGATGCTACAGCGTTTTGGTGACGGTTGGATACAGTGCTGGTGACTGGTCGTGAACGATGGTTATTTTGACGATAATTATGGCAGTAATGAGAGTAGCGATGTCAACGGGGATGATGATAATGTTGACGATAATGATGATGATGATGATGATGATGATGATGATGATGATGATGATGATGATGATGATGATGATGATGATGATGATGATGATGATGATGATGATGATGATGATGATGATGATGATGATGATGATGATGATGATGATGATGATGATGATGATGATGATGATGATGATGATGATGATGATGATGATGATGATGATGATGATGATGATGATGATGATGATGATGATGATGATGATGATGATGATGATGATGATGATGATGATGATGATGATGATGATGATGATGATGATGATGATGATGATGATGATGATGATGATGATGATGATGATGATGATGATGATAACATGACAATGAAAATGACGACGACAATGATGACCTGACAATGATGACGACGATGATGACATGACAATGACAATGACGACGACGACGATGATGACATGACAATGACGACGACGATGATGATGATGACATGACAATGACAATGACGACGACGACGATGATGACATGACAATGACAATGACGACGACGACGATGATGATGACATGACAATGACAATGACGACGACGACGACGATGACATGACAATGACAATGACGATGACGACGACGATGATGACCTGACAATGATGACGACACGACGACGATGATGACATGACAATGACGACGACGACGATGATAATGACATGACAATGATGATGATACCAGAATTCCTTCCACTATTTCCAGGCGACGTCAAGGCGCAGACGAAACCGGAACTGACGAAGGATTGCAAGAAGACGAAACGGAAAAACTCTCTCCAGGCGGAGGCGAGACTTCTCGGTAAGAGACCACTTGTCCTTCGAGATGACCTCTAAGCCATCTTCCATCTCCATCTCCATCTCCATCTCACAATCGCAGGATAGCTTTTCCAGTTCCGTCGCCTAAAAACTATTTTTTTATTTCTTTAGTAACAGACAATTTTTATCGTAATTTATGCGTCAATGATGTATTTTGAAATGCGTTAAAGTTTCCACGCTGATAATAATAATAATCTCACACACTCGTAATAATTCATAAAATTGTTTTTCATTCATTCATTCATTCGTTCATTCACTCAATCGTTCGTTCATTCGTTCATTCATTCATCAATTCATTCATTCATTAGTTCGTTCATTCATTTATTCATGCATTCATTCATTACGAGAAAATATATATATATATATATATATATGTATATATATATATATATCGCGAGTTCATGCTTACTACTCAGGAACGTTAAACAGGGCAGGTTTAAGACTGAGACACATAATCTGTCCCTGCCTATCTACCGTATCTGCCTGTCAGTCTGCATATCTCTGCCTATCTGTCCATCCGTCTGTCTGCATAGGTCTGGACAGCGTTGCACCATCCTCATCATCGTCAACGTCGGCAAAGAGAGCGACGACAACGACGACGACGACGGTGATTGGCTGTCGCCTGACGCAGCGCCGCCTGTCGAGCGGAAGCAGCGGCGGAAGTTGTACATCGACGACGACGAGGACGAAACGACGCCACCTGGCGGGGATGGGGAAAGGAGCAGGAGGAGGGGGAGGGGGAGGAGGGGGAGGGTGCTGCGCTTACGTCTTCGACCTACAGTACATGACGCTCGCCATGGTAATTATATTATAGTCAGATTATACCGTTGACTTATGCTTATACGTTATGTTTGATTTACCTTTGACTTACCTTTGAATTACATATGACATTTTTGTTTGTTTTGTTTGTTTGTTTGTACGTGCACTAAGTCTTGTTGCAGCGCCCCTTCAAGCTCTCGCTACTCAGAGGCGCTCCCGACTGCAGAGCCGACACTGCATCGGAGTTTCACGCCGAAGCGCTGAGCAATTGCGAGTGAAGGACTTGCCCAAGGTCCTTACGCGGCGAGGTGGATTCGAACCTCGAACCTTCCGGCTTCAAGGCAACGACGCCACCACTACACCACCGCGTCCCTTCAAGTTACCTTTGACTAATGCTTAATTTGGTTTTGGTCCTGATTTTGACTTGCCGTCGTGGCGTTTACTTGTGAAAAGTGTCCAAGCAGAGTATCATCAAAGATATTTGGATTTTTTATTTTATAAATTATTAATATAAAACATAACTATGTTTAAAAGGTGTCCAAATGAGATTGACGCGTCACTATTGGTTCATTGATTTTAATGATTTACGTCACCGAGGGTTCATCGAATCTGCCAACAATGCTAGAAGAGAAAACTTAGACTTACTGTCGACTTACCATTGACTTCTCTTACATTGAACATCGACTTTCCTTTGACGTATATATATGCTTCGTTCCATCCATCCGTCCAGCTTTCCATCACTCAATCGTCCCATAGTTCCACCTTTCCATTCATCCATCAAACCATCACTCCCTCTTTTAATCCCTCCCTCGCTCATTCCTTCTCCTCGTACCTATACGTTGCTTTGCAGCCGGAGGGTTACAGGTTCGAATCCACCTCAAGCTGCCGCGTAAGGACCCTCAGCAAGTCCTTCATTGGCAATTGCTCAGCGCTTTGATTGTGGTTAGGTGTCAAGTCGGGAGCGCCTCTGAGGAGTTCTCTTGAAGTGGCGCTATATAAATGTACGATTACAATTACAATTACAATTGCTTCGACGTGAAACTCTGATTCAGTGTCCGCGCTGTAGTCAGGAGCGCTTCTGATTAGAAATCTTGAAGGGGCGCTATAACAAGTGCACATGCATACAGACGTATATTATTACGTGAGATTAAATTCGTGTTTACAAACATACATAATATTATGTTTATATGAGATTAAATTATGGATCAGAATGTTCCTTCTTCTTGTTTTCAGAATCACCTTTCATCCGTTGATGATTGGAACTTCAATGTGTTCACTCTAGACTTGCTCACCAATGGTAAGTTCCACCACCTAACAATTTTTTTAGTTTGGTTATGTTAACTGTTAGGTATTTACCAAACGATCTCTAAGTTCCAGCCACCACTTACCGTTGCTCTTTCTTTCTTTCCGTCTGTCTGTCTGTCTCTGTCTGCCTGTCTGTCTCTCAGTCTGTTTATCTGTCTGTCTCTCTGTCTCTGTCTCTGTCTGTCTCTTTTCTCTCTTTCTCTGAATATCTGGATTTTGTTACTTCTCTATATTTTTTCTTTCTACATTGATTAAATTTTTTTCTGCAAATAACATGCTTGTAACCTATTTCACATAGTAATTTATTTGGACAACATGTCAATTTCATCCCTTAGCCTGCTTTACATGTTAATTTAGCAGTTTAGCATGTTTTTTTCAGACTGTAGTCTATTTCACATGTTGATTTAGCCGTTTAACATGTCTGTTGTAGGCCGTAGCCTATTTCACATGACTCTTCAACTCTTCTACAAATGTGGATTTATCGAAGTCTTTCAACTCGACGTTGTTCGACTCATGAGGTGTCTCGGTAGGATTATTGGATTGATTGCTGATTGATTGATTGATTGACTGACTGATTGATTGACTGATTGATTGACTGATTGGTTGATTAATTGACTGATTGGTTGCTTGGTTGGTTGATTGATTGGTTGCTTGGTTGATTGATTGGTTGATTGATTGGTTAATTGATTGGTTGATTGATTGGCTGGCTGATTGATTGATTGATTGATTGACCGACTGACTGAATGACTGATTGATTGACCGATTGATTGATTTTTTAATTGATTGATTGATTGATCGACTGATTGATTGATTGAATTTGTAATTGATTGATTGATTGACTGACTGATTGATTGACTGATTGATTTTTTAATTGATTGATTGATTGATTGACTGACTGACTGACTGATTGATTGATTGGTTGATTGATTGATTTATTTATTCATTCATTCATTCATTCATTCATTTATTTATTCATTCATTCATTCATTTATTGACTCACCGTTTGATTGAATTTTTGTTTGTCCGTTTCAGCCCTCATTGAGTCTGGCTACTACTTCTCCAACCCATACCACAATTCCGTTCACGCAGCCGATGTCGTTCAAGCAATGTACTGCAACCTACAAGAACCACAGGTCACTTTTCTACCATACCGTACCTCACAATAACACCATACCATACCATATCACACCATGCCATGCCGTATCACACCATATCGTATCACCATACCATACTGTACATACCATACCGTATCACACCATATCATACCGTATCACACCATACCATATCGTATCACACCATACCATACTGTACGTACCATACCGTATCATTCATTCATTCATTCATTCATTCAAGAATTTATATAGCGCTTCTTCAAGGCGACTACTCAGAAGCGCTCCCGACTCTAGCACGGCAAAAAAGGACAGTTTTGAGTTTAGTAAAAAATGTTCCAGTAATAACCCCAGCAAGTAGACGTAGTTCCTGTGGAAGCTCATTCCACACAACTGGGCCGATCACAGAAAAGGCTCTATGCTGCATCGTTGCAGTTCGTGCAAAAGGGACCAATAGCAATCCCTTCTGTGCAGAGCGGAGGGGGCGGTGGTCTAGGATACTAGTGGAGCAACAAAGCTCTTGCAAGTACTGTGGGGCGATTCCAAGCTGGCATTGCCTAACTAGGGCAGCGATCCTAAATTCAATGCGCTGCCGAGTAGGAAGCCAGTGTAATGTCTCCAGCATATAGCTGGACACATGATCAAATTTAGGGATATGTCCAATTAAACGTGCTGCAGAGCGTAAGACTCTGTTTAAGCACATTATTCGATTGGATGGGAGGCCAGAGTAGAGTGACGAGCAATAGTCAAGACGGGAAGTAATGAAGGAATGGACCAGAGTGGTGACAGCACTAGATGTCAGTGAACAAGCAATTGTGCGAAGCTGACGCAATTGATAGTAGCAGTCTCGAGTAAGTCGGTGAATGTGAGGAGCAAATGTGAGCTCTTGGTCCAACAGGACACCAAGGTCACGGACCGTATTTGAGAAAGTGTAAGTGGGGAATTCAGTCACAAGTGCATCGAAGTCAATTTTAGCAAGTTGCTTACGATTGCCCAGCCAGATAAATTTAGTCTTAGTTGGGTTTAGGCGCAGTCGGTTAGATGACATCCATGTTTCTAAGGCAGTTAAGGTCTCACTCATGTCCCGGACCACTGATATGGCGCTAGACGATAGGCAATGCTTGTACGCTTGTACATCATCAGGGTAAAGCTGACCCAAAACTGCATGTGTTGTAAGAAGAGATGCAAGATCAGAAGTATAAATTATGTACAGAATTGGACCAAGGACAGATCCCTGCGGCAGGCCATGTTGGGCAGGGACCCATGCGGACCTGGTAGAACCATGGACCACACAGAGAGAGCGGTCATATAGAAAAGAGGTTATCCATTCAAGAAAGTTACCAGTCAGACCAAACGAAACATTCAATCGTTCTAATAAAATCTCATGGTCAACAGTATCAAATGCGGCACTGACATCGAAGAGAGCCAACAGTGTGAGTTGGCCCCTGTCGATTGCCCCGTAGATGTCTGAAAGTAGACGAAGAAGCAGCGTCTCGGTTGAGTGATGCTTTCTGAAGCCAGATTGATTAGGTGGGAGTAGTTTTTTCTCCTCTAAGTATCACACCATAACATACTGTATCACGCCATACCATACTGTATCACATCATACCATACCTTACCATACTGTACCATACTATGTCATATCAATCCATGCCATGCCGTAGAAAATATATCACACTAAGCCATACCAACGCATACCATACTATATCGTACCACGAACTATACTGTGAAAAATCAATGTGGTCGCAATTCTAATGCTTATTGCTCGTGTACCATGGTTAACTGATGGTCAGAAGTGTGAAAATGGTTGCCTGGTTTTTTTCAGATCTCGCGGCATCTCCGACCGCTTGAGAAGATGGCAGCCATTGTCGCCGCAGCCAGCCATGACCTTGACCATCCAGGAGTCAACCAGGCGTTCCTCATAGCCACGTCGAATCCTCTCGCATCTCTTTACAATGTACGGTTATAATATTATTATATTATTATAATAGAACACGCGCAATCACTTACACACCTCTTTTAAGCTGCAAATATGCTATATAAAAAGTAATTTAAAAAGCCTTTTTAAATGCATTTGTCTACGTTGAACAGTAATCGTATTACCATGCAATGCAATGGGAATAGCGTTAACACTTCTGAATAATTTCCAGAAGCAATAACCCCCGCTGATGCAATTTTTTGTCATTAAACTATGGATCCGGACTTCTATTACTCGAACAGTGCCAGTCTCGAGCAATGAGAAAGGAGGAGGGCGACACTAATCTTCCGACCAAACGAATCGTGCGCGTTTTTTCGACCTATTGAAAACTTAGCGGTTGATTGGTGACTTCTATGACCCTAAAGTTTCGTGGAATACACACAAATCCCAAGTTGTGGTGGCCACGATTTGCCCTTGGGGACAGAAACCGAAAAAATATCAGGAACATATTGCACCATAACCAAGTGTAAAGCGTTGCTCACCTCAGACACCTTTAAAATGTATTATGCACATACTATAATTATCTTCAGCCGCGACAAATCTTCAATTTAATGTGCAGCCTTCTTAGCTATGTACTTTATTCAACGGCATGCAAACATGCGGAAACATCGTCTAAGAATAATATAAGAAAGAAGTGCAGTCAGACCATGTAAACTGTAAACAGTATTCTAGTAAGTTAAAAAAAAGCAGACAATGTATTTACGCCTGCAGCCCTACATCAAAATGCGGATGGCAATGGGACAATTGATCGATTTAAGGATAATAATTGTCAGCTTAGTTTAGCATTACCATTTTGAGGGAGCCATCTGACAAAACAGTAGTCATTTCAATTTAACGACACTGCTCGATTATGACAGAATAACGATAGTGTCGCCCTTCTCCTTCACGCAATCCTGTGACTGGCGCTGCAAGAGTTCGAACATTGGTAGAATTCATATAAAAAATTCAGTTGGCAACCAGGAATTTTTTTATCATCTAGGGTTCAACCAAGTTTTACTTATCGCCACCTCAAATCCTCTGGCCTCCCATGCATAATAGCGTGCACTGATGAAAATCGCGCGATCATTTTCACACCTCTTTTAAGTTGTGAATTTGTTTTATAACTAAACGCAACCGCAGTTCAATATCATTAAATTGGTCTAGTACCTTGCTCTTATATGCTGTAATATGCCGAGCAAATTTCTGTCCAGGGTAACGGCCTCTGTTGTCATAGACCCTGGTCAAACCTGGATCCATCCATCCATTCAATATCGTGTGACATAAAGTAACTGATTTCGTTGCCCGTAACGTTGTTTATAAGCTGTGGATCCGAACCATTCTTAAGCTGTCAATGCCAATCCCATGGGATGGGATGGAAGGAGGGCAACATTTTTTCTCGTGATACATCGTCTTTTAATAGTATTTAACCAGATGAATTGTGTGCACTGAATCGACTTACAAAATTGTGAATTTTGTGATGTAGTAGTATCATGGAATAACCATTATTTGCGGTTATTGCCCTTAAGAACGGATTTGAGGAAACCTCTGTCACGTACATGACCACGTTACATGATTCTCAATAGACATCTTTTAAACGTGCTGTCGTGTAAGCACCAACTTCGTTTATTCTGGCAGTGTTTTTACGAAGGGAAAGCTAATGTAAGCGACCCTGGTGGCAATGAGATGATGTCACTCTTGATAACGCTTGCACTCGCACTAACCACATAATAGTGTCACCTCTGCCATGCGGTGCCAGTCGCAAGTTTGGAGGCAAAAGGAGGGGCCTCTGTAGGTATTGAATGTCGCTAAAATCGTGAATAAACTGCACTTCTGTAGACACCTTTAAAACGCAACCTCTTGATACTTACAGCTCTACAATAATTGATCATCTGGGAATCGTTGTATAAATTATTGCGTTGGTCTATTCTACAAATTTATACGGTCTATTTTAAAATTAAAACAGGTATGTGCGATACGACGGCGCACTTGCGCTACATAATATTCACTCTTTCCTTCATTCCTGCATTAATTCCTTTATATTATATAAATATATGTACTCGATTTTTATTGACAGTCGACGTAACGCGACAATTAACAAGCACACACACACACACACACACACACACACACACACACACACACACTCACACACACATCATATATATATATATATATATATATATATATATATATATAGTCCATGCTTCCATGCATGGTTAAATTAATCGAGATCTGCAAAGAAATTATTTCTAACGACGTCTATGGTTTTAACGTCACAAGATGTCGTTAAACTCTGGATCCTGCATTTACTAACATATTCTATTTATCCTATGTCCAAGCATTGAAAGGTTATCGTGATTTAAGCCAACCGTGGTCTTGATACTCATGGGTAGAGCAAAGGTTACTTATAAGAATCCACTAGACACTTCTCCCTGCTAGGGCGCGATGTAAATATTTATAATGAATGAATGAGGGAATGAATGAGGGAATGAATGAACGAACGAACTAATGAATTAATGAATTAATTAATGAATTAATGAATGAAGGAATGAAGAAATGAATGAATATTAGGTATCGCAAGAGAGCCGTCGTATCGTAGACACCTGTTTTAATTTTAAAAAGAACTTATAAATACGTAGTAGACTAACCTATAATTAATAAGGTCTGGAGGCCCTGTAGCGTCGTGTAAAATGAACGGTGAGAACGAATACTAAGACATCTGTTAGATATCGGATCCGTCCATACATTAAGCGGTCACCGATGTGCACAATTACATGAATGTCGCCGAGTTTTTTGCAATATTTGAGGTTTAATAGGCTACTAGAGAGGTGTTACGCGGCGTTGCCCGGGAAATTTAAGGTTTTAAACACTACTCCACTCTGGTACCCATCGTTGACCGCTAAATTTCGGGTTTTCGCCAAACCTCCACTCCACCCCGCTTCCACAAAAAGCCAAACGTGACACGCCCCTGCGGGACGCTAGGGAAATTATTACTGGGCGGGTATAACCTCATGCGGACTGTAGACTCTATACTAAAGCGTTAGCTGGAGCGATTATTGATGAAATATGTCTTAAAGCGCTAATAACCCTGGTTTTAAATTGAATTAAAAGCGGAAAATAGTGGCGTTGACCTTATAATTTGGGTAAGAATCAGTTGGAAATTTATTTTAAACCGACGCTGTTTCATTTCCGAGCCTATTTTGTAGGAGGAGCCATCGCACACACATATGGAAGGACAAACATTCATACTTATAAAATAAGATTAAGCTTTAAAACGGTGTTTTATGTTCTGTAGAATATATCTGTGCTAGAGAATCATCATTGGCGGGCGATGATTGGGATTCTACGCGAGTCGCGCGTCTTTGAACACCTCGACCGAAACACATGGTAAGTTCAGATGCACACCTTTTTTTGTCTTGTTTTGTCTTTTATTAATGACATTGAATAATACCATTATTACTTCTTTTTTACTACACTGAACTTGCTGTTAATTGTCGTTAACGGCCTTTGATGTCATAGGACGCCGTTAAACTTCGGTTAATAGAAACAAAAGCATCGGAAAAGCTTCATAAAGGCGGCGCAAGCCCGTGTTATGTATCTATGGCGGCCTGTATCTGTTCGATAAACATTCATTCATTCATTCAAGAATTTATATAGCGCTTCTTCAAGGCGACTACTCAGAAGCGCTCCCGACTCTAGCACGGCAAAAAAGACAGTTTTGAGTTTAGTAAAAAATGTTCCAGTAATAACTCCAGCAAGTAGACGTAGTTCCTGTGGAAGCCCATTCCACACAACTGGGTTGAACACAGAAAAGGCTCTATGCTGCATCGTTGCAGTTCGTGCAAAAGGGACCAATAGCAATCCCTTCTGTGCCGAACGGAGGGGCGGTGGTCTAGGATACTAGTGGAGCAACAAAGCTCTTGCAAGTACTGTGGGGCGATTCCAAGCTGGCATTGCCTAACTAGGGCAGCGATCCTAAATTCAATGCGCTGCCGAGTAGGAAGCCAGTTCAATTCAGTATCCTCTTGATACTCATACTTATTAAAATCACCTAAGAAAGCAAGTTCCTAAGAAAATTCTTCATTAGACTATCATAAAACTCAAAGTAGCACCTAGAAGAAGCAAATGATAGAAGCACATTTGCACCAATATATATATATATATATATATATATATATATATATATATATATACATGACATTCTCAATGATTGTCATAATAAATTCTTTTTGCAAGGCAGCAGCTCTACGTATATAAGTTGAAATCTGTGGACTGGGTGACATTTTCCATTGAGAGATTATTGGGAGGCAGGAGCTCATGCATGAAGGATATGAGCGCCTCTGATTATGTTATACTGTGACAGGCGCTTTATATATCCCAGAATAGTATAGAATAGAATAGAATAGAATGACAAGGGTTTTTGTGGATTGAGCGTAAAAGAGAAGAGTGTATACGCTCTAAAACGGTTTCTATCAGTAGGAAATTGGGAGGGAGAACAATTGAAGGGATTAATATTCTCACAGAAGACCTTTAGGACGATAACATTGGTAAATCCTCAGCAAGTAGAGAGCCATAAAGTAGCCGCGCAATGGTAGTAACGCCACCAGTGTCAGAGAAGAATTTACCGTGCACATGGAGATCGCATTATAAATGCCGAAATAATTACACACCTCTTTTAGTGTTATAATCGTCTTTAAGTAAAAGCGGAAGAGCTTTCGTTAAATGCATACGTTAAAATCTTTAAAGACGTCAACAGCCTTTCTATAGATAATAAGATGTCGGTAAACTGCTGATTAATAATAAATTCGTTGAATTCTGGGCTCGTCGTATGCAATTAACGATGCAAAATTATGATAACCAAGTGAATAATGATTCATAAAACATACCCAAACCTATAATGGTTTTTAGGTATGTGTATGCAATTGCGAGTTCAAAATTAATAAAATTATTTATATTTTCGCATGAATTCATGTTCATTATACATACCGGTACTTAGAACTTTGACCTTTCCCCGTGCAGGTCTGCGCGTCGGGCAACGATAATTATGCATGGTATAATTATATGTATATTAAATATTGCTGACTGCATTAAAGAAGCCCGACAGCACAATCTACTAAAACATTGGGTCACAATAACTATATATTATCAAATATGGAAAAGAAAAAAAGAGACAATAGAAAGTCTGAAACTGGTGAAAAGTTGAATGAAACGGAACTTAGATGCACTCAAAACTTTAATGACGTCAGCGGCATTTGAATATATATTCATTCATTCATTCATTCGGACATTTATATAGCGCTCCTTCAAGAAAAACTACTCAGAAGCGCTCCCAACTCCAGCGCGCACAAAAAGAACAGTTTTAAGTTTAGTAAGGAAGGATCCTGGTAGAGTTCCAGGGTGTAGGCGTAGCTCAAAAGGAAGGCCATTCCAGACCACTGGTCCAACCACAGAAAAGGCTCGATCCTTCATGGTAGTAGTACGAGCAAAAGGAACTAAGAGGACTCCCCTATCAGCAGAGCGTAGCTGACGACGTCCTTGGATACCCAATGTAGAGCTGCATAGCTCACGGAGGTAAGTTGGGGCAAGGCCCTGACAACATCGCCATACCAATGCAGCTACCCTGAACTCGATACGCTGGCGAATAGGGAGCCAGTGAAGTACCTCAAGCATGTAGTTTGAGACATGATCATATTTAGGGATTTTCCCAATTAGGCGTGCAGCAGAGCGCAACACCCGGTCAAGACAAGTCAATCTGCTGGATGGGAGGCCAACGTAGAGTGAAGAGCAATAGTCGATGCGAGATGTAACGAAAGAATGCACTAAAGTAAGAGTAGCAGCAGACGTAAGAGAACGGTTATATTATATATATATATATATATATATATATATATATATATATATATATATATAGGAAATGTGAATGGCTGAACTTTTGAACCATAATTATAATTAATGTTATGTATTAGTCTAGATTCGAACATCGATGGCTGCTGAGAATGATTACGCACACCTGTTTTAAGTGAGCTGTAGCTGCATAACTAAAAAAATTTTAAAGCACAGCTTCAGATTTCTATTAATATTTAGTAAACATCTGTTGAGCAAAGCGTTCGACACCTGTTTTAGGTGATGTTTTTCCGTTATAAGGATTTTGAGATGCTCTGCGTAAAAATAATCGTTTTCTGCTATAGATAATTATCCCCTGTATGTAGTTTGCTTTCCACGTAATATAATAATCAATATAATAATAGAAACAAAATAACTGTTGAGCAAATTGTTCGACACCTGTTTTAAGTGATGCATTAACATTATAAGATATACGAGACGCTATGCGTTATGATGCGTAACAATATGCGCTGTGATTGATATCTTCTGCATATGATTTGCTTACCACTCTTAGGAACGAAATTCTGACGATGACGCAGTCAATGATACTCGCGACAGACATCACTCGTCAACAGGAGATCCTCGGGTCATTCCGGGTAAGTCCGCCGCAACTAGGTCAGGTCACTTATCTAGGTCAGACACGAGACAAGTTCAGAAAACTACTGCTCTGAAATAAACGGAAGACAATACGAAATATCTTGACAGCAGTTTCACGAAAATGGAAGAAGGTCTGAGTGAGTAATGACGATGGTCGCCTTTGTCACTGCGAGGTGGAAAAACGAAGGAACCTATACCACCTAACCTTCCTAATGGCAACATGGACAAGTGCAGAGTACAGAGTCAGGAATAAGAACACAGAGAAGACCAAAGGATGGGATGGATCGGCAACATCAGAACTTGGATGGATAATAATTATGTCAATAGATCGGTTGCTGAAAGAGACTGAAAAGATGGAGAATAAAGTTTGTCTATGAAGAGACGAAGGTTGAAGACAAGCCAACGACATCCTATGACTCTAGAATTTAGATTGTCATCCTTCTCTCTTCTGGCTTTGGACTGACACAGTCTAATAATGATGGATTTCATTAGCTGCTCGTTGGTAGCAATAGTTATTTCAGTTTAACGATACTGCGTGATAGCACGGATCATTATCGGTGCTGCA
The DNA here is from genome assembly GCA_949752735.1 of Lumbricus terrestris. Classification (NCBI taxonomy): domain Eukaryota; kingdom Metazoa; phylum Annelida; class Clitellata; order Crassiclitellata; family Lumbricidae; genus Lumbricus; species Lumbricus terrestris. Next base: position 43,770,142 of record OX457048.1, read on the forward strand.
GTCTGGAGCGCCTCTGAGAGAGAGAGAGAGAGAGAGAGAGAGAGAGAGAGAGAGAGAGAGAGAGAGAGAGACAGACAGACAGACAGACAGACAGACAGACAGACAGACAGACAGAGAGAGAGACAGACAGACACAGAGAGAGAGACAGAGACAGAGACAGAGACAGAGAGAGAGCTTGATGGGTCGTTATGCAAATGGGTGAAATAAATCTTAAATGCTCTATTGTTTTCCAACACCCATTTAATTCTAACAGCAGACGTTTTGCATTAGCTTCTTATTTTGAATAGCTATGGGTCGTCTTTCAACAGATCCTTTTCCCAAATGGCTGCTTCCCCCTCCCCTCCACAACCACTGTTCCCTTATAGCAATCGTTTCCCAACAACAAACTTTTCCATGTAGCTGTAATAGACCGTTTTCCTAACAGCCACTGTTTGTCGTTTTCTCTTTTAGGACCACCTCCAGAAAGGCAGTCTCGACCTTCACTCCACGGAGACTCACCGCAGCTTCGTTCTCCAGGTAGATTAATTATAACCATACTCTGGAGTAGAGGGGAAGGGGTTGCCTTGAAGAGGCGCTATATAAATTTATGAATGCATGAATGAATGATCTTGTATGAATGGCGTGGAAGTCGATTCGTTACCAAGGATCTCTCAAACAGCGATGATGGATTATTATTATTATTATTATTATTATTATTATTATTATTATTATTATTATTATTATTACTAATATTATGTGTCACTCCAACTGGTGGAAAAGTCGTTTAGCTGAATGTCATTATTATTATTATTATTGTTATTGTTATTGTTATTATTATTATTATTATTATTATTATTATTATTATTATTATTATTATTATTATTATTATTATTATTATTATTATTATAATGATATTATTATTATTATTATTACTATTATTATAACTGTTGTTGTTATTATTGTTAGACCTGATTATAGCATCATCATCTTGAATGCATACATAATTGTGTTCTGTCGTTAAACACCCTTGAAGCGAGTTATAAAATACTATAAATAATTCAGCTCCATTGCTAAGCTAAATTCTTAGTCCATTGGCATTATAAAATAATATGGATGCCACTTATAGCTACTCCCAACCTACATCTTTTCGGTGATGTCTACGCTGTCTTGTTTTCGGGTTTTCGGTCCAGTCTACGATTATAGTTTTTTTTTTCAGCATCTAGCTCTTTCTTTTCTCACGGCAGTTTTTCTAGCTTTTGTATAAAAATAAATATCTCCCGGTAAAAAATGCACAAAGGACGTGAAAAAGTCACTACATTTTTTAAATCTTGGACCAGAAATTGTAGATTTTGGAGCGAAAGACTAAAGGAGGGTCGTCAGAAATTTGACCATTTTTTAAATCAGAGTGGCATCCGTGATTATCATAAGAAAAACCAAATAATTGTTTTGCAAGAATTAATTTGTTGGATAGCGGGTTGTATTTAATACAATCCATATATTTATTATTAATGGAAAAATTCCGGTGGGTCCTCGCCAACCGAAAATGGAACACTTTGGAGTTCATTACGACGCTCTATTTTCATGAAACCGACAAATAACATTCCTCTGATTTGGATAATGGCGTTGAAATGACTTTATTTGAAGACGATGTCTCGATTTATTATCGATAGGACATCGAAATATAAAGCAGAAATAAAAATCCAAAATTCTTTAAATGCAAGTAATATATTGTGTCATTAAATTGTTTTTAAATATCAATAAAGATGACTTGTGGGAATTATATTTACTAAAATAGGTACTGCAAACCAACAGACCAGAATGATTTGCATAGGTTGAATGGAGTGACTAATATATTGAGCTTGATTCCGTTGTAAAGGTGTCTAGAATGCATTGAATTATGGCTGATTTTAGTTGCTAAATACAAGTGTTGCTGAATGGCTAGGTGTGTTGCTGTTATCATAATCATCATTGTCGTATTATCGCAGTCATCTTTTAATCGGCATGTTCACAGTCATCATCGCCGCCATCGTCTTCATCATCATCGTCATCATCATCATCATCATCACCGATATCGTCGTCATCATCATCATCATCATCATCATCATCGTCACCGTCATCATCATCATCATCATCATCATCATCATCATCATCATCATCATCATCATCATCATCATCATCATCATCATCATCATCATCATCATCATCATCATCATCATCATCATCGTCATCGTCGCCCACGACGACGACGACGAGGACGACGACGACGACGATGACGATGATGATGATGGTACTGATGATGTATGTCTTCTCTGTGTTTCTAGATAACGCTGAAGTGTGCTGACATCTGCAATCCTTGTCGACCGTGGCCGCTAAGCAAACGATGGAGTGAAATGATTTGCGAGGAGTTCTTTAGACAGGGTGCGTTCACGCTTTCATGCTTATAATCGCACGTATAATATATAATTATATATATATATATATGCACACTTATTATGTAATATAATTGTATATTTGAATCCATTGATATATATATATATATATATATATATATATATATATATATATATATATATATATATATATACATGCATATGTATTGCATACTTATTATATTATACATGTGTATTATATGATTCTGAGTAACCCACTTGAAGAAGCGCTATATAAATTCTGAAGTGAATGAATGATTAAATTATATTGTGCAATATAATGCCGCTTTGAACGGTGATAACTGCTTGAAGATGGCGTCAATAAAAGCGTTTTAGTTGGATATTATGGATTATCTCATTATACACCTCTTTTAAGTTTCATATTTACTCAATAAGAACAAGTTCAACGCAAACTTCACTAATAATTATGCTAATAATGTACTGAGTAGCCCACTTAAATAAGCGCTATATAAATTCTGGAGAGTATGAATGATTAAATTATATTGTGTAATACAATGCTGCTTAGAACGGTCAGAACTGTTAGAAGATGGCGTGAATAAAAGCTTTTTAGTTGAATATTATGGAGCAACTCATTACACACCTCTTTTAAGTTTCATATTTACTCAATAAGAGCAAGTTACAAGGCAAACTTCACCAATTAAAATTTTCTTAGCGTCGTACTCTCATTTTGTTGGGTATGAAATTGTAGTCAAAACTGCCCTCTGAAGCCTGTGTGTACGCTGTGCTTGTACTCTTACTGTACCAGTCTTAAGCTTAAATTAGGGAGGAGGGCGACACTGATGATCTTTGCTATCACAGTGTCGTCGTTAGACTTAAATTAATTATCGTCACTAGTTAGAGTCGATAAATATTATGCAGTGTTACAGGCAACGGCGTTTGATGCCAACAGATTATGCCGGGCAATAATAATTATTCATTCAATCAATCATTCATTCAAGGGACTTGCATACCCCCGCCCCCGACATGACCAAGTATACAGTTTTTATTCTTTCATTCTTTCACTGTCTCGTTCATCCATCAATTTATTGAATCAATTATTGATTAAGATTTTTTAGTTACAATTTAATAGTAAATAAAACAATAATTATTATTGTTTTATTTACTATTAAATAGTAACTAAAAATTCTATTCATTCATTCAAGGGACTTAATATATAGCGCATGCACTGTATTAATATCGACGTGCAACGAGTAGCCTATGTTTCAATTCGCTTTAATATTATTAATGAGTTTTTTACTATTATGTTATACCGTAAGTGGTTGTTTTTATATTATGATTATGCTAATTGTGTTTAAATTGCAATTACGTGCAGGTGATTGCGAACGGAAATTGAACTTACCTGTGGCGCCGTTCTTCGATCGTTTCAAGTCGTCCGTCGCAACAATTCAAACAGGTGTCTCATTGTCTCAAGTGCCTTCTATTGCATTGTATTCTATTGCATTGTCTTCTGTTGCATTCGTTCGCTTGTGTCTCTATCGGGTAAGACAATTCAAGCGTAAAACGGCTCGAATGTCTGAAGAACCGAGTCGATCTTAACTTAAGGATCATGAGACTTGAAGTGTGGTCGCCTACCAAACCCAATTGAGCCGAAATTATGTTATTTGTCTATTTGTTTATTTATTTGTTTATTTATTTATTTATTAGGAGCATTTATATAACGCCCCATCAAGACAATCTACTCAGAAGCGCTCACGATCAAACCAGTGCCAGGATTGCAGTTTCGGGGGGCTGAAGCCTCGCGGCGAAAATTTTCCATTTTCGTCGCCAAAATTTCTGACGACCTTTTTTTAGTCATCGACCGAAAATTTTCCATTTTCACCGCCAAAATTTTGACGACCTTTTTTTTTAGTCGTCAGCCGAAAATTGTGGAATTTTCAATGTAAAAAATTCGGATGACCCTTTTTTAGAAGGGGCCTGAGCCTCTTGTAGGAGGGGCTTAGCCCCCCCAGACCTCCATAGCGCCGCCACTGGATCAAACCTCGGCCAAAAAGGACAGTCTTTGGGCTATAGAGATGAAAATGGTGATGCGAACCCTGCAGGCTCTAGGCAAAGTATCGCAGGAAGTCCATTCCATGTGGCAGGGTCAACGACCAAGAAAGCACGGCGCTGTCTTGTGGAGGTCAGCGAGCTCAGCCCGAACAGCTGAACGAAAGAGGCCTCGCCAAGTCGCCTTTGGACATTGTCAGTCAAAAAAGCAAAGTTTCCGTATAGATACGGAATGAGCCGAATAGTCAATACAACACCATAGTTACCATACCCTTGCAAATATCTGGAATTTCATTCGTTGAGGGAAAGGGATCGAAGGAATGACATCATTCTATCATGACTGTAGTCAGAAACATGGCCTAAGTAAATTACATGTGTGGTTTTCTTTGCACGTACCAGAACCTCCTATGGACTAGTCTTATGGACTTAACGCAGCGCTCGTGAATAATGGTTTACCATTTATTACCTATTTACCTATTTATGACATGGTGTAACTGACATTATACCTCGTGAGTGTGGCGTCGGCGGACCTCTTGAGCCCCGCCGAAGGGGTGGCATATTGGCATCAAACGTGAAAACGGGTCCGGAGGGTGCGTTTTAAGCGTGAACGTGTTGAGGCGAAGTTTTGAAACTTCTTTGGTGCAGAATTTCATTTTTGTAAGTGGAAAAACAAAAGGAAAAAATGTTTTATATCTGTGTATAGTCTAATAATTATTTCGCAGTATAGAATTAAGAAAAACAGAGCGGCGTTATTTTGTTACTGCAGAATAAGTCTACCTCGGATTATTATCGGGATCCGTTTTATTCCTTTTGAACCTTTTGCTTGGCTTTCGAGTGACGCTTTAGAAGTTTGGATATTACGATTGCAATAGTATAATACTCTATCCCGTGCTGTATGTTTTGTCGTATCGTGTTCTAGGCTTCATGGCGAACGTCGTAGAGCCTTTATTCATCGAGTGGAATCGGTTCCTCGCCAGTTCCCTGACATCTGTCCAGCTGGCCAACCTCCGTATCAACCGATCGAAGTGGGACGAGATCACCGCCCGCGACCGACTCGACGCTCAGACGGTCACCGTCATCGCGTACACGGAGGCCCCTCCACCGCCCCCGCCTCTGCCCGCCCGCTCCCCCGACCGCCGACCGAGTCACGGCCAGACGGTGGTAGTCGCCCTGGTCGACCTGGACGCTCTCGGCGGCGACGATAAGGAGAACGCCAACCCTCTCCTGCTCAACGACTCTGATCTCATCAGTAAACTGGCGAACCGTCTCGGCGGGAGGAACGGACATCGACGGCACAGCCTTCCCACGGATCGAGTGGGGTCGGGGGAAGAGCCGTGCCCTGCAGCGGTCTCTGTCCCTGGCGGAGGCGGAGCAGGCGCAGAGAGCCGGCGCCATAGCCTGCCAACGTGCAGCGGTGGAGCGGGGAACGGCTGCTGCCCCTCGTCGGGCTCCAGCCTCCTTACGTCGTCCGCCCGTCGATTGTCCTCCCTCGTCGAGTGCTCCCCGGTTGGCGACGACCACTTCGACTTCGACCATCGGAACAGCTGCACGTCCTCGAACGTTTGCCCCACCAACAGCAACGTCAACACCCCGAAGTCAAGAAGAAGCCCCAACCCATCTCCTTCGCCAACACATCCTCAGCCCCAGCGACTGGGAGTGTCGTCCGACTGGGCCGGCAGCAACCGGCGGCGCAGCGACGTCCCAGCCACCGGGCACCACCTCATCCCCCGACCGGACGATCCCAACACCCGCCGCGCCAGCTGCCCCCTAAACGCCATCAACGACACGCGGTCCACCACCACCAACACCACCATCACCCCTTCCTCCTCATCAACCGGGTGTCCCAGCCCGGACGTCGGCTGCTCACCGTCCCCCCGTCTGTCCTCCGTTCTCCGACCGCCCAACAAGAAGACGGGCGGCGGCTGTCGTAAGCTGTCACTGGAGGAGTCGAGGCACCACAATCGCACCTCTGGAGGCAGCTCATCCTCATCCTCCTCGGAGAACAAGCGCTCGAGATCGCTGGCTACGTCGACCCTGCTCTACCCTGTCGACGAAAACCTCAGTCGTATGAAAATCGATATGATGGCGAAGGCTGCACCGGTGGATGCGATCTGCTGGCGGGCGTTGGGGGCCGCGTCCCCCGGGAATGCTGGTAGTGGTGGTGGTGGTGGTGGAGGAGGAGGTGGTGGGGGGCTCGTGAACGCTTCCTACTTGGAGCGGTGTCAGGGAGATGGAAGTATCAACCATTACCTCACGACGACGACGACGATCGATAAGTTGCAGAAGACGAAGAATGCTCGATACCAGGCAGGAAATATCTCAGGTTTGGCAGCAGGAAATCATTGTTATTTTCATCTGTGATTGGTGATGACGATGATGATGACGATGAATTATTATTATCACTATCATTATTATTATTTATTTATTTATGAAAACCGTCGTTTATATCCAACTGGCTGTGTCTAATGAATAGTGAACGCCTGGCAAAACACGGACATAATGTGCTAATTTTTTTCTTTCCATCATTTATATATTCGGCGCCCCATGTAAAAAAGACACCTCAGGCTACAACTTATTGCTATCTATTGTTATTACAATTGAAATTTTCTAAAATGTCACTGTTTTGGGGAGATGATAATTATTTGGCAAGAGTTTGTTGTTTGTACAAACCTAGCTGCAGCTCGTGTGAAGACCGAAAAGCCAAATGACTTTATACAAAAAAGTGGAATGCTTTGAGGGTGGGGTTAGTTGAGTTGAAAGTGTTTTTTGGTTTGCGATTGGAGTGCTCTGTTGTAAAACGGCGATATGAATTTTACTTCAGTCATAAAAATGGTAAACTGTTTGGGACACATGGATTTCGCTAACCAATTAGCAGGGACCATTTTTTGCGTTCGCAATGGTAGCACATGTTGGGCCGACTGCCACAGTAAAGTGAAATTCTAGGGATAAAACATTATAGATAGCTATCAGAAGCTTATAATTATATATCAGACTTCTAATCAGAGACAGCGCAATTTTAGTTTACAGGCATTCTGAAGTTTGTGATTTTTGCCTGGGTGCTCTGGGTTATTTGCGATTTCGCAGGGGGCTTTAGGGTTATCTCACTTTTGTTGTGGGATCTCATGGGTGAAAGGTTTAACATTATAATTATGCATCATCATCATCTTATATTTTTCGCTAACTTTTTCATAATTAGACTTTGCATTATTGGTAGTTGCAGTTTAACGTCACTGTGTGGTTCAAGGACCATTGTCGACACTCTTCAAAGAGCGCGTTAGTTTTAGTTTGTCCAGAGGTTTATTGACATCATGTGGTAACACAGACCGTCGACGTCATTAAGTGGTTTTGTTCTTTTCTTGTTGCTGTTTCGTTCTTTTTGTTTATATCCTTGTTCTTTTCCTTTTTCTCCGCTGTTTCTTCTTTGGTTCTCTTGTGTATTTGTCGCCAAAACGGCTTCCTCCAGAGCCACCCCCTTTTTTTATTTTTTTTTATTTCCGGTATTACAATTTCAAATACTGTGGCATTAGTTAATTCCTCTTTTTGGCCTCTCTCGGCTCTTTTTTGGCCTTCTTTGGCTATTTTTTGGCCTCTTTCGGCTCTTTTTTGGCCTCTCTTGGCTCTTTTTTGGCCTTTCTCGGCTCTTTTTTGGCCTTCTTTGGCTCTTTTTTGGCCTTCTTTGGCTCTTTTTTGGCCTTCTTGGGCTTTTAAATTCACATTCAATACACATACATGTAGTTACATTTACTTATAAGTTTACATGTATACATGTTTCCTGTATATATCAAGTTTAGCCTCAGGCGGCCATATTAATAGTGTCTATATTCAAGCAAGCACACCATTCACTCCTTTCATTCATCAACAATTTATGTGCAATTTGCAGATTCTTCTCAACCAATCAGCGCAAGCTGTGTCCGAAATATTATCTGTATTCACTGCAGTAGACTGCTCAATCAAACCACAGTAAAGTTTGCTCAACAAGCACTTCATTAAACATAATATTACAGTATTATCTATAGTATTTTCCCTTTATTAATAGTTGTGACAAGATTGTACACTGTATTTTGAATACACCCCAGATCAAGTATATTCCTTAAATTAAAGTCTGACTTGTACATGGTACATATGTTTTTTAATATATTTGATATGTTGGCTTTTTTACATTCTAAAAGTAAATGATCTATGCTATCAGTCACCTGACAAGTGTCGCATAGTCCAGTGTCATGTCTTTTTATTTTAAATAACCTACTATTAGTATTTGCTACGCCTAATCTTAATCGGCTAATCTGAACTTCTTTGGATCTCAATTGATCTAAAAACTTAATATTAGTATTAACTAGAGGACAGATATTTTTATAAAAGTGTCCTTTATTACTACTATCGTAAAGTGCTTGCCATTTATTTGTTACATAAAGTTTTATTAAGCTATTAATTTCATCTAGTTCTAAATAAGCCGTTGAGATGATAGTGTCTAAATTTAAAGCTTGTTTTGCCAGCTCATCTGCTCTTTCATTACCCATTACTTCCACATGGCTTGGTATCCAGATAATCGTTATTGTGTTTTGTTTTAGTTTATTTAATTGTTCTAGAAAGTCGTTAAAAAGATTGGGTCGGGATTTACATGAATTCTTTTTAATGGAGGTTAACACACTTAGTGAATCACTAAAAATGGCATATTTGGCGTTGTCCTGTTCTTCTGTATTAATCCATATTATTGACTCTTTCAGTGCTGTTAATTCTGCCGCATATACACTGGCATTATTACATAGTCTAAACTTCCTATCTATATTTAGGCTGGGTACTGTGAAAGCAGCAGCTGTCACAGTATCTGCCTTAGAGCCATCAGTATAAATATGTATACAATTTTCATAAGTTGCAATTAGTCTAAGTGCCATTAATTTCAAATATTCTGGATTATCAACTTGTTTATTTATTTGCTTTTTTAGGCTAGTGTCAATAACAATTTTGTTTTGATTAGTCCAGGGTGGGGTTGAAGGAAATGAAGGTCCAATGACGGGTGATTCAAATGTCTGAAGGAAATCATTTATGCGATATTTTAGTGACTGATTTTTATATTGCGTGGTTTTGAAGGTGTCAGTCCAGTGATTTTGGATGACTGTTTTACAAGTATGATTTTTATGACCTTTTATCTTTATTCCCATTTTGATGGAGTTATAAGATTGTCTAATGGGAAGAGGCATTTCCCCACACTCATTTTGAAGTGCTGTTGCAGCTGTTCCTTTGGGGGCTCCGCAACACAGTCTTAATGCTTCCGTTTGTATTGAAAGGATTTCCTCATGTTTATTTAATATCGGATTGCAACGATTAAAAGGTGGTGTTTTATTTAAGTCATTATTCATGACGATGATTTTTGTATGGTGCTTGTTTGTTTAACGAAAGGAAATTATTATTAATTATCGGTCTTTGATGACGCCGACGGTGATGATAAATTATTATTATAATTATTATTATTACTATTATAATGACACAATCATTTATTAGTTATAGTATTATAGTTGCAGTTTAACGTCACTGTGTGGCAACAAAGACCATTAGCGACGCCCTCCTCCTTTATCCAGGCTTGGGACTGGCACTGGCAGAGTGAAACCAGTGGCGGAGTTAATCATTTATTAAATGACCAAACAAGTTTAAAACCAGACTGAAAACAGAAAAGTGTTCAAGCTTAGAGTGTGTTGAATGTGTGTCATTGTTATTATTATTATTATTATTATTGTTATTATTATTATTATTATTATTATTATTATTATTATTATTATTATTATTATTATTATTATTATTATTATTATTATTATTATTATTATTGTTATTATTATTATTATTATTCAAAGTTTAACGTCGTCCTATGACAATGGTCGTTGACGACAACGCAGAAATTATACAATGCAATGAAAACACGTGACAAGCATCTCACAAACCGTCAGAATGCCGTTTTAGTATGTATAATCTTTGATTAGTATTTGCCCCTCCTAGACGTAAAAAATCTAGAAATCTGGACTTCCTTGTGTATGTAAGGTTCAAGATATTTTATATTTGTATTCACAATTGGACAAGAAGATTTATAAAAATGACCTTTATTATCATTGCCATATTCTATTTGCCATTTATCAACTATACATAAAGTTTAATCAAGGTAGAAATTTCTTCAGATTCAAGATAATTAGTACAATTTACGTGATCAATACTTATTGCCTCCTTGCAATTGCCCAAGTATCAGGTATTGAAGAAGCCGTTTATGTATAAAGGTTATTTAATGTC
>OX457048.1:43783329-43838329 GCA_949752735.1 Lumbricus terrestris
CCTACACCCTTTATGTGTTTACAATTCTGGTAGGCTCAACCCGCTGCGCATACGCACACGAATAGGGGCCTATATCGAATAAGCTTTTTGTTAGTATCATAGTATGGATGCCGAGTATCTGACAACTCTAACAATTGATATTTCTAAAGTTATAATGGCACTTTATTCGACTCTTTTGACGTGCATTTTGTTTACCCTCATACGAACAAGCGAAAAACCAACTTAATTTGAACAAAAGAGGTCTAAAATAGCTTATATGAATAGTCTGGGTTTTTCTGGGTTTTTTTGGAAGGAAATCTGTGTTTATTTCTGAAACCTCAATGACAACACTGCTACGGATGAATAGTAGAGCAACCACAACGTGGTAAACAGAATTAAATAACTGCCAGAGTTAGTTTAAGGGTTGATGGACAAGAACCGATCGAGAGGTTAAGTTGTTTTGATGATGGATGATCAAGGTGATTACTTAGTTGCAACTGTTTCGATTCACAAAATCTGCATATATGTAATATTATAATTAGCCTATAGGCCTACGGTAATATTTGCAGTTTGGCGTCACTGTGTGGTAACGAAACTCACTAAAGCGACGCCCTCCTTCTTTACTCAGGCATGGGACTGGCATTTGCATAGTGCAGTCAGTGACGGAGTTAGACAGATGTATTTGAAAAAAAATTTAAAATTGTAAAATTTTTATCGTTAGACACCCTAGTTTCTTTTATGAAGTTCCTTAATAAGCGATCCAATTTAAAACACGGATTTTCCATTCTAAAAATAGAAAATTCCTACTGACTTAACACCGCTTCGTTAATAAGAATCACGTTTTGTTCCAAATTTACTTGCACACTCGCAATGTCACTAGACCACAATATCACTTAAGTGCATATAATACAATAACTCTTTGCATACCGAGTTATATGCTTTATGAAGCGAATTATTCCCAATAAACATCGAAAAGCAACCCGGATAGTATTTGTCAACGGATACAATTTCGCACGTATACGTGCGAGATTGTATCCGACAACGAAGTGGGCGTGGCCGGATAGTTTCTGTTGCCCGGATAGTATCTCGCATGACACCGGTTCTCTCGTCAGAAATTTGTTTGACATATTACAGCACTTTACAATGTAGAATGTAATGAATACACATTTCTAGCATCCTAAAAACACCATCAACAGGTAGTGTTGTGAGGCGGAAACTTTCCTCGGGAAGTTTCATATCTTTCCGGAAAGTTTCGGACACTTTCCGACGAATCTTTCCGGAAACTTTCCGACATATTTTTCCACCAATTAAATATTATTAAATACATAAGTACTCAATTCTAATGAGTCCGAAATTTTCTTTCAATATAATGTTACTAAATACATCAATCACTATCAGAAGTTAGTGTTGTGAGGTAGAAAAATTGTCCGGAAAGTTTCATATTTTTCCGGAAACTTTCCGACGTTTTTTCCACCGATAAAATATTATTAAATACATACTCAATTCTAAGGAGTCCGAAGTTTTCTTTCAATATAATGTTACTAAATACATCAATCACTGTCAGAAGTTGGTGTTGTGAGGTGGAAAAATTGTCCGGAAAGTTTCATATTTTTCCTGAAACTTTTCGACGTATTTTTCCATTAATAAAATATTATTAAGTACATACTCAACTTTACGGAGTCCGAATTTTCTTTCAATGTAATGTTACTAAATACATCCATCACTATAAGCAGTCTTAGGTGGTTATAAGTAACAGGGTTTTTTAACGTGCAGTTCTACACAAAATGTGCAGTTCTAAATGGATTCGTGCAGTTGTAGAAGCACTTCCGTCACGTTTGGTGCAGTTAAAACTATTAAAAATAGGTCATTTTCTTCAGATTGGGAGTAATTTACAATGGTGGATGAGAAAGGAAAGAAGAGGATGTGCAGTTCTAAAAATTCCTTAAAAACAGCCCTGCCATGTGCTGCTGCAGTTGAGGCGCAGTCGTCGACGGACCAGTGGTGTATAGCTGCGAGTCGTCGGCATAGAATGAGAGGATAGCCCCACTCCAGAGACAAGCCTCTCATAATCGGCCGTATACAGCAGGAAAAGCAGTGGCCCGAGAACCGACCCCTGAGGCACCCCGCTGGTTAGTCCCAGAAGGTCGCTCCATCATGATGTCGTGATCGACAGTGTCAAACGCAGCCGAGAGATCAAGAGGGGCCCATGCAGCAACGCATGGTCACCATTGTCAGCCGCTTCAATCAAGTCTGTAAAGACCTTCAGCAACGCCGTCTCTATTGAGTGGAATTTCCTATACGCCGTCATTATTCAACGCTTTTCGTCATTGAAACCGCTATTTTAATAATGGTTTCCAATGACAACGGGCGACGCTTCAAGTTCGCCGCTAGGTTTAAAATGGCGCCAGTATCGCGTAATTAATTTTAACACAGATTAGATAGGAGACATTTTACTTCTTCGTATAACATGTTATTTCTTCATTTTAAATAATTTAGGTATAACGTGTTATTTAGGAAAAATTCCAAAGGACGTATAAAGTCAAATTCGAAGTTTCTAGCTGTCGTAAATTTTGCTAAACACGTTAATATTATGACCGCGTTATACACTTTTTTAATGCGTCCAACCGACCATTTATAAGCTTCAGAAATGTCTGAACTGTTATCGCTTCTCGACCTTTTGGTCCAGATCAAAGTGAAACATTATACTCTAGGAGTATTACACCTGACTTAGCATCCGTGCAATGATAGTCAGTCCTCTTAGTCCCAAGAGTATAATTCCTGCTGCAACGGCAAATGGCACGAGCTAACCCTCTGTAAGCCCTTGAAGCAGGACAACCTTCACTTTGAAAAGAGAAGCAGCTAGGAGGGACCGTTTAAATACGGTCAAACCCTTCAATCTGAAAAAATAAATAAATAAAAGACCGCTACGCGTAGATAGCCGCGCACGGGTCGAAGCAAAGGGCGCACATCAGTTCAACAAATCTGTGCTCAATGCTGCTGATATTATTCGCCGATTGATGTTTAGGAAGAAGCTCGGCCGATATGCAATTTATGCATGTAAGATATTCCACTAGCTGTCTGTAAAACACCCTTTCGAGCAGCTTTGACAGTGTTGGTAATTGTAATTGTAATTAATAGATTTGACACTGACCGGTATATAGCTTGATAGCTTATCACGCGGAAGTGTCGGCTTTTTAAGACTTGGATTTATATAGCGCCACTTCAATAATTCTACTCAAAGTCGCTCATAGCCCAGCCACGGCGAAAGAAAAAACTTGAACGATTTGTAAATAAAGTTTGGCTGGTCAGATGTTATAAATGCAGCTTTGAATCAAGGAAGGTCACTCCAGATTGACGGACCTGCAACCGAAAAAGCTCGGCGTTGTCTGGCAGCTTAACGAGCCCGTGGAACAAGGACTTGTTCTTTCATGGCAGAGCGAAGAGCCCGAAGTGCTTCGACGTCAGACACTGGCGACAGAGATCGCGAAATAAGAATATCGCGAAGGTAAGATGGAGCGCAACCAAGAATGCAGTGTGAAACAAGAGCAGCAAATTCGATAATATAAGATACGTTGGGCTATCTGTAGGAATCCAATGCAACGCATCATGCATGCAGGCAGCGACAGAGGGAAATTTGTGAATTCGTCCAATCAGCCGAGCAGCGCAGGATGGGAGAAGGTCATGGGCAAATTTGACCGCATATAGGGAGTGGATAGACGACATCACCAGGTGGGGGAGAGCATCACTCCAAGAGCTGAGTCACGCGGCGATGGACAGGGGTCGATGGAGGAGCTTGATGAAGACGGCAGTTGACACCTACGGGCGCTGAGCCCATGGTTCCTGATGATGATGAGCCGAGCAGCGGAGCACAGAACCCGATCTTATCGTTTCAGAACCCAAGGGAGGCCAGCGAGGATCGAGCAATAATGGTCAATTCGATTAGTAACAAAGGCATGCACAACTCTGCACAACTAGCACGTCATGAGAAAGAGAGCGAGCAACCACTCGAAGCTGGCGAAGCGGATAGTAGCAGCTTCAAGAGATTAAGTTAACTTGTTGAGAAAGACAAAGTTCACGGTCAAGAGCGACACTCAAGTCACGGATCGTGAGGGTGAAACTAGAGTGAGGAAACTTTGGGCAAGCTGGATGCAATCAATATTCTCAAGTTGCCGGTGGCCACCAAGCCAAATGAATTGAGTTTCACAGGGATTTAAGAGAAGCCGATTTGACGCCATCCAAGAGAAGGGGACGGACGTCAACGGTCAGGCGCACATCTGACGCACAGTGTTAACTGCGTCTGATGGGTTGGAATGGATATATAAGCTTGGCAGGGCTTGTTTAACGTGCAGTTGTACACAAAGTGTGCAGTTCTAAATGGATTTGTGCAGTTGTAGAAGCACTTTTGTACAGTTAAAGCAAGCAAAAAGGTCACTGTCCTCCGATTGGAAGTAATTTACCATGGAAGTTGAGAAAGGAAAGGAGTTGTGCAGTTCTAAAAATTACTTTAAAACAGCCCTGATAAGTAGGCCTAATAGTTTATTCAATAGATGGCACTGCTAGTGTTAGTGATAATTGTTCACACAGCCCAAAATTATCGGTACATTTAGGAATTACATGCAATTAAACTTTGCTGTATATTTAGAGAAAATATTTTTTATCATTCAGTCGCCTTCATATTTGTGAGTTATGAAAATATAAGACAGAAACAGAAATTGATGCTGTATTATTTCATGCTTATATCAGTTTTTTTTTACACATTTCCTGCAACAGTTGACTGCAGACATGCAAGCATGCAACTAGTTTTCATTAGGCTACTCTAGTTTGACATGCTAATGAACAGTGTTTATTGCTCATATTAATTATTTTTAAGTTCAACATTGTTTTCATCGACAGAAGTACTGTAAATAAAAGAAGTTTAAACTACAAGAAAATTTTCTGAGAGTGAAATTCTGATATTTTCTGATTTTAATGTGTTTTCTGGTTCTTCGGAAAGTTTCCGGAAACTTTCCGGAAACTTTCCGTCAAAATACTTTTCCGGAAAAGCTACATCACTCACTATCAACAGGTGTCTGAATGAAGCCTCACAATTTCAGCAATGTTCAATTATTAGCAACTTAAACGAACTCATCTTACAGTCTCTATGCCAGCGTTTCCCATATAGTTTGTTTCGCGGAACCCTTGGGATCCGCTGGGTGAACCTAGGGGTTCGGGGAAAAGTCACAATCGAAGGATATTTTTTAATATATAGTCATCCCTTGTTTTTGTCTCGTTGAAGAAATTAAGCAGTGGCATATGGTTAAAATTCCGCTGAGTAAGATGATCGAAGAGCAATTATAGATTATTATTTTTATTCTGCTGGGATACAAAATTTATGTGCCAGGATTCGGTTACTGTCACGTGATCAGAGGTTCTGGGCCTCTTGTGTTGAAATTCGTTATGTTGAATGCCTTCAGCTCTTATGCGTTATAATGAGGGTTTGATTTAAATGGATGACTTGTGTTCTCGATAAAAGAACACTCATAGGCCTTAAGAATTACATAAAATTATATCCAAGAAATGGAAATAGCGTTCCACTATATGTTTCGTTTATATAACATTGTTAAATATTGTTTTAAAGGTGTGTAAAGTTAGTTAAACAAAGGAAAATCGATACTTGCGAAATGTGGATATGGAGGAAGGTATTGAGAACCCCATGGATCGAGAAAAGAACAAATGAATCCATATTACTAGAGATAGGACAGGCACGAGGGAATATGTCATTGGGGCAGAGAGCGACAAGGCAGAAGTTGGCATTCTTCGGACATGTGATGCGAGCAAACGGCCTGGAAAAGGAGATGATGCTGGCCTGCGGAGAGGGAGGAAGGAGGAGAGGACGCCCAAGAAGGAGGTGGATGGAAGAAATACACGAGAGAACGAAGATGAACTTGGAGGAACTGAGAAACGCGACGGAAGATCGTAGCAAGTGGAGAAGGTTGACCATGGCGGTCGCTAAGATTCAAGGAATATACGACACAAGTGACAAGTTGAAAGTTAGCAGTCAACCATAGCGTACTTTAAAACATAAAGAGCGATAATTAATAATAATAATAATAATAATAATAATAATAATAATAATAATAATAATAATAATAATAATAATAATAATAATAATAATTTTTAAAAAAATATATAATAATAATAATAATAATAATAATAATAATAATAATAATAATAATAATAATAGTAATAATAGTAATAATAGTAATAATAGTAATAGTAGTAATAATAGTAATAATAATAATAGTAATAATAGTAATAATAGTAATAATAGTAAGGGCACCTTGTCTGGATTACCCGGGGCCATGGACCGGCCACCCTAAACAAACTAAAATTGTTCTGTAAAAACTGAATCGAATTCTAAACCTAACATTCCAGTAATAATAATAATAATAATAATAATAATAATAATAATAATAATAATAATAATAATAATAATAATAATAATAATAATAATAATAATAATAGTAATAATAGTAATAATAGTAATAATTTTAATTAATCTTCGTTTAA
Organism: Lumbricus terrestris; assembly: GCA_949752735.1. Lineage (NCBI taxonomy): Eukaryota > Metazoa > Annelida > Clitellata > Crassiclitellata > Lumbricidae > Lumbricus > Lumbricus terrestris. Next base: position 43,789,858 of record OX457048.1, read on the forward strand.
TTAGACAAATCAGGGTGACACACCGCACCCAGTTACATGTCAATACACTTTAAAAGTAAACAGCAAAATAATGTGAAGATAACAATGTCAATAATGGGTGTCAAAGAGAACCCTCGGAATAAAGTTTCTAACATCTTTAACTGGTAGAACAAAAGGATGTGGTCTAGGTCGCAAGTTATAGGTGGTTTTCGTAAGAGGTGGAAAAAGGTTCCTCAGAACATGATTGACATTTAGCATAATGTTACGAAACAGCCCAGCATCAGCTCCGGCAACTAATTTCTCAATGTTCGGGAATATCGTGGAAAGGAATCCAAGTCGTCGCATCCGATTCAACATTCGTTCTAGTTTTGTTCTGTCGTTGCTAATGGTGAACCCCCACCAGGCTGGAGCAGCATAGAGGATCCTTATTGTTTATTCAACAATCGGGTTGACAGACCGCAACCGGTTACACTTTACATTGTACAACTAAGCAGTTGAAACAATTTACAGGAACTCATATCACAGAATACATAAATCTTAACTGTATACCAACTGAACAGACAGCCTGCAATACATGGCGCTAATAGCAGCCTACAAAGCATATCCGCCCAAAAGGGGCTCGAACTCACTACTTCTCGCACTCTTGGCCAGCGTGTTAACCATTACTCCACCGGATTCGAAAACTAGTCAGCTAACTTTCTTCTAAATATTTTGCCTTTACAACGAAATTTGTTTTTATGAGATGCTAGAGTGAATGTGTACCTCAATGTCTTCAGTTGAGATCGGGGTTCCACAGTAGAATAATTATGATAATTAGAAGATTACCCTGACCAAAATTTTTCTATACTATTGTGCTGCATATATATAACTTAGATTGCTCCTATTTTAAAGGTGTCTAAGCCAGCGTTCAACTATCTTCTTCTTCTTCATTGTCCATGGGCTGACAGCCCGTAGGTGTCCACTGCACACTTGACTACTCTCCTCCATGATTCTCTGTCCCGTGCTCGGTGTGTCAGCTCCTGTGCATTCATCCCACACCACTCTTCTATGTCCTGCAACCATTCTCTGCATGGTCTTCCCCTTCTCCCCGTTCCCTCCATGATTCCCGTCATTATGCTCTTTATCTTTCTATCATCGCTCATTCTTTGGATGTGTCCGAATAGTTTCAGTTTCCTTTTCATTATGGTTTCTATCATATCTGATTTGCTGTTGAGTCTTCTTCGCACTTCTATGTTAGTTATTTTCTGTGTCCAGTTGATCTGCAGTATTCTCCTATAACAGTACATTTCGAAAGCCAATATCCTCTGCTTGTCCTCCTTTTTTATTGTCCAGGTTTCGCATGCATACAATGCCGTGCTAAATACGCATGTTTCTAGTATTCTTTTCTTTATGCCATGTGACATTGTTTTACTCCTCCATATGTTGTTGAATCCCGCCATTATCCCTTTTGCTTTGTTTATTCTTCTTCTAATCTCCTTCGTGCAGCTGTTATCGGACGTTAGTAGGCTCCCTAAGTATACGAATTCTGTGACATTTTCGATGATTTCTCCTCTAACCTTGATGTTCTTTTCTATTTCTTCTTTCCCAAATGCCATTGTCTTTGTCTTTCCGATGTTGATTTTCAAGTTTGCCTTTTCGCCCGCTCTATCCAGCAGTTCCACATTCTCTTGAAGTATGTCAAAATTCTCCTCTAGGAGATCTACGTCATCCGCAAATCTTAAATTGTTAATTGTTTGTCCTTGCACCGATATTCCAGTCCCGTTGTCTTGTATCTCATCCATTACTCTTTCCAAGTATCCAATGAATTCAATGGGTGAGACTGGGTCTCCCTGCTTTGTTCCTATACTGATTTTAAACCATTCACCTAGTTCCTTGTCTATCCTCACTGCTGCCTTTGACTGTTCGCCGGTATTTTGCAGAATTTGCACCAGTTGTTTTCCCACACCATAGGATCGGAGTGTTGCCCATATTACATTCTGTTTGACCGAGTCGAATGCTTTTTGGAAATCTATAAAGCAATTGTATATAACTCTGCCTTTCCTTTTTGCTTTTTCTGCTATTAGTCTTAACATCAGTATTTGCTGTACGGTACTTCTATCCCTTCTGAATCCTGCTTGTTCATCCACAATCTGATTCTCCAGTTGATCCCTTAGTCTGTATGTTAGTATCTTCATCATCACTTTACCCATATGGCTCATTAATGCAATTGTTCTGTAATTCTTACATTCCATCAGGTCTCCCTTCTTTGGTATTACTGTCAAGATAGATTTTGTCCACACCTCTGGGATCTTCCCCTCCCTCCATATTTGGTTACATAATTTGTGTATTTCTTTATGTAGTTCTTCTCCTCCCGCCATTATCATTTCTCCCGTTATCCCATCTTCTCCCGGACTTTTTCCTTTTTTCAGTTGTTTAATTGCCTGTTGTACTTCCTCGTATAAGATGTCATCTTCTGTGTCGTCTATTGCCGGTGGACTAATCGTTTCTAGTTCTATATGTGTTCTGTTATCGTCGCTCTGGTCTTTATATAGTTCACTGCAATATTGCGTCCATCTTTGTCTGCATTTATCCTTGTCCATTATTATATTTCCTTCTTTATCCTTTATTTCAACTATATGTTTTGTTTATATAACATTGATAAATAATGTTTTAAAGGTGTGTAAGTTAACACTCAACCACAGCGTACTTTAAAACATGTCTTTATTCTCGCAGGAAACGAAGCTTACCCCGGCGACCGCTTGGCGTCGCCCTCGGTCCGTACTACGACGGCGACGACCCAATCGACTCCCCCACCGGCGCCGCTCCAGACGATCCAGGTGTTCAGCTCACGTCCTCCAGTCATGGCGCGGACCGTCGACGTTCACAGTCGGCCGCCGAAGGGCGTCTCCCGCAAGGCCACGTCCGTCTTTAGTGCATCTGGCGCCGACGGGGAGGTCGTTCCACTCCTACCGAAGAGGGTCGACATGCACGCCTCCTGCGAAGAAGACATCTAGCGTTGTTGCCCCCTCCTCGTTTATCCAGACTTTGGACTGGCACTGTTGATATCTATCAGAGCGACGTCCTATGGACGGAGTGGATTGGTCGGTGTTTAGACACGCTTGTCGCCCTCCTCGTTTATCCAAGCTTGCGACTGGCACTGTTGCTATCAGAGTGAGGACGAATTCGATCAGTGGCTGTTTCTACACGCTTGTCGCCCTCCTCGTTTGTCCAATCTTTGGTCTGGCACTGCGTCATCGAGATTAATTAACCGTGTATGTATGTGTGTGTGGGTGTGAGATAACACAACAGACAGCGCCCCAACTTGTGATATAATGTGTTGCAACATTTCAGGCTTTATTACAAGTGGTATACGTGCTGGAATATTAATACGTGGCGAAAAGATGTGATATATCGTGTGCGTTGGGCTTGGTGTGATTCAGCATTTTGGATGTGTCGGGCATGCAGTAGTGTTGTAACATCTTACAATGTAACATGTTGCAACATGTCTAGTGATAATTTATTATCAGAAGGGACAGCAATATATACTGAGTATGGCATTGATGTGACAGAATGTGCGATAAGCCTAAACCGTGTGGCAACATTAAACGTTAGTGTTGCACGGTAGATTGTCCACATTTCCATAATGTTACGAATGGCATTTGAACATGTTATAACTTGCGTGTAATGTGGGATAGCATGTTGCAACATGTCGGTGTTTTGGAGAGTGTGCTAGAAAGGACAATTTCTCATGTGATAAGAAATTCAACGCGAATTTCGTGCTAGGAGCTTTGAGAAATGCATTGCATGTGGATGCATAGCGCGATAGTATGAAGCAATTTCATAATGTGATAGATAATGAATTCGAAAGTCGGTCTGAAACGGCAGTTTTCATTTATTTGGACAAAGCATGCAACAACAAGATATTGCAAACGGTTATGTGATCAAGATTTCGCAAGCTATAAGCCCACGCATTGCAACGTAGGCCTACTTGTAATAGGCCTAATCGATAGCAATGCTGTGTAATAATATTACACAGCATATTATGTTAAGCATTCTGGTGGTGTATAATAATATATTATTATTATTGAGGGCAATAACGACGCGCGCGTTATGTTGATCGGGCTATGTTTTGATGATAACCATCAAGAGTGCTGCTTGTTGCCGCATATTACTTCAGAAAGAACACCGTGTATACGTAACTGCGGAACCATGCCTGTAAAGCACTTAATTATAAGCCGAGATAGGGGTTAGCTTATTCAGAGTATGGCTTGTATGTGGGATTCGAACCCTGATCAGTATACTGTTTAGGTAAAGTGTGCATGCTGCAGGTTCGAAGTTCGAACCGCCTCAGAGCGTTGATAGAGCATGGCTCCAGATTGTGGTTTCATTAGCTGTTCCAAGTCCATTTGAAATGATGTTGCGTAAGGTGGCGTGAGTGCTATTGTGCAAATAGTCCGCATATAATTATTATAATGATCAGAGACTAAAATTGGAGCGGTGGATTTATTCTAAGTGTAAGTGCTCATTTATTCTACGCTGTATTACACAGAAGACTGGTCAAACATGGTTGGCGATCGAAGTAACTTCATAAGCCACGATAGAACAGAAAGGTGATAGAACCAACTGCGAAGTGTAGGCATAATTATATTGAAGGCATGCATGATAAGCTCAATTCGATTAACTTAATACTGCCTATAGAACCTGATCCCGACCGGGTATTGATTTAGACAGATTTCTTAATACGTATTTAACGCTGCTGTTTTGCAATTTTTTGCGTATAACTGTATATGTTGGTGAGCGGTGGTGATGATGACGAGGATTTCTTACGGTTCTTTGCCAAATCGCAAATCGACTTTGACTGAAACGTCACTGAAACGTCATTGACACGTCACTGAAACGTCATGAGATTTAATGATAAACTGTTCGTGCGAAATATATTCGGAGATATAGATATATCTTTTCTGTCACGTGTCTGACAATGGTGCTGTACAATTTCTAAACTAGAGTGCGTTAGGATTTGTCCCACCCCCGTCGTTTGTTCTAGTGGCGCTTTTTCGGAAACTAGGTGTGAACATTTTGGCCTGTTGCCTCTGCCAAATAGTGGTATGGTAACTGTTACCTCTGCTAAATAGTGGTATGGTAACTGTTACCTCTGCCAAATAGTGGTATGGTAACTGTTACCTCTGCCAAATGGTGGTATGGTATCAGCTTCTGAATAATTTCTGTGTGAAACCGGTGTAAAAATTGTGTAAATATTTTACCTATTTATGACATGGTATAAATGACATAATTATACCTCGTGATTGTATACTGACGGCGGACCTCTTGAGCACCGCCGTATAGTGGTGGCAGATAGGTATCAGGGGTGAAAACGGTTCCGGAGGATCCATATTTTTTATTCACTACACAAGTGCTTGTTGGGGCGAAGTTTAGAAGTTTCTTTGGGGCAAAATTTCATTTAAAAACTATTTTTTGTACGTGGAAAAACAGAAAAACATATTTTATGTCTGCGTATGATTCCGCAGTTGATATAAGAGAAACTGAGCGTTATTTTATTGCCGGATAGGCCTACTTCGTATTATTATTATCTGAATCCGTTTTTTTCCTTATAGACCATTTTTTATTGCCTATTAGCCTAACTGGAGAAAACTTGTCTTAACCGTAAGCTTGGAAGTAAATGCTCCGATATAATACACGTGCTTTTTCCATTGCAGTTTTTTTTATTGATAATTAGGCCTAATGCCCTACTTCCAGGTTGAGAAAATGCAGCTCCTTAGACACCTGTTTTACTTTTTACGCTTATTATATAAGTAAAAACACAGATCAGTCCTTTCACAACTCTTTTATAATTCTAATTTTCCTTTAAGTACATGTAAACTTGCATTTATCGTACTAATCCGTGAGCGTGAGCGTTAAGCCATATTATAAGCTATGCGAAAAATAACTGCAAATATGCTAAAATAATTTATGCTGTCGGCATCAACCTGCATTGCATAAGATTTCGTTACACTTTGGATCCATCCAAATTATTATATGCAGGCTACAGCCATTCTCTTTGATCTGTCCAGTTGGGAGCGCCTCTGAGGAGTTAATCTTGAAGTGGCGCTATATAAAATTAACAATTTATAATTCAAGGGCACACTGACAAGGTTTTCACCCCTCCTGGACCGTCTTCACACTGTATTGGTGCCATCCGCAGCTTTGCCACTATAGACTGTCGTTGTTACACGATGCTATAAAAAAAGACTTTCTGGTATGCGACTGGGAGTAGGCCACACTATGAGCCACTGATGACGGCACTTAGTATATATATATATATATATATATATATATTCTGGTCCATTAACGAGTATGAAGTTAATTTTCAAAAATGAAAATTCAGTTTTTTTTGTACTGTCAGGCTCGCCAAAATGAATGCTTGCATGGGAGTGCGGCATGCCGATTAACTTTCATAATTATTGACTAAAATACTAAATTTTAATGAAATGCCTAAAATAAAAGCTATTTAAGACGACTTTTAAAGTTCTTTGATGGCAGAGTAAACTAAGGTAGGCTACGATTTTTGGTGGAGTCAGTGGACGGAGTTTATATTCCATCCAATCGAGTGACTTATATTTGAAACATGACATTGTTACGGGCTCGTCCAACTTGATTTTTCCAGAGACCCATTGTGTTCCTTCCTTCATAATATGACGTATATAGCTGCCAATTCTTCAAGCCATACCATTTTGTGAATAGATTGCCAGTAGAGGGTTAGTTACCACTTTTAATTCTCGTGAATTCTCGACGTTTATTAATAGGCTGGTGCCCTGCGTTGGTTTTCGAGTGGCGCTTTAGAAGTTTGGATTTTTTACGGCAACAATTCTGCGGTGATGCCTGCTTGTTTTGCGTTGCATTTCCGGGTATTTGTGCCGTTTTTGACATAATTTTTGTAAAACGATGCCAGAGCTAGACCCATCCGCTAATTTTGAACTGCTACCTTAGGTTATAAGTGGAACACGACCGGTTTTAAAAGTGGTATGACCACAGTACGTACTACCACCCCACTCCCCATTTACTGCCTCACAAATTGGGGACACTGTATACCATTCTAATGTCATTTTAGTGCATGATGATGCTGATTGTAGTTAAGAGTTTCTGGTGGGTTGTGTGTTTGAGATTTCTCTAAAATGCATTTCCTGTTTTTCTCACGCAATTTTTTTTGCTATTTGCATGTTAGTGATAATTCTCTCTTTCGCAGCAATTTCAGCAATTTATTATTATTATTATTTTTTGCCCTGAGGTACTTCATTCCCCGCGGACTTAGAGATTTTTATATTTTATGATCATTGTCTGGCGTGTTAGGAGTCTTTGTGGTTTGAAGAGGTCGCATTTAAAAATGGCGACCCCTTTATATAGCGCTGAACGTTGACAGACAGGCGCTGGAAAAGAAAAATTGCTTCACGTCTGTCACCAGTAATGGACGAAGTGCGTATACAGATTTCATTAATGAATTCCAGGGATGATGAATTATTATTATTATTATTATCATCATCATCATTATTATTATTATTATTATTATTATTATTATTATTATTATTATTATTATTATTATTATTATTATTATTTCTAGTGGATTTTTCGATTTTTTGATGGAACTGAAAAACCTGGAATACCCTGCACAAAATAGAATAGAACTGACATTCTAAATAGTAAAAATAATAATAAGCATTAAAAGCTAGAATTACTTTATATGATTGATGTAGGGGACACCACGATACGCCATTTGTCCACACTTCATTGTTAGGTCTATTATAATAGCGGACTGTCTTGGTACTGTTTCGTTCTCGTGTTAGTCCTGTCTTGGTCCTTGTATACTTTTAGCAGAATTTTTTCTTTCTCGTGTTCCCTGGTTGTTGGCCTCTTTGTACGTTATATTTTCAATTCTTTGACGATGTACGATAAAAAAAAGTATTTTTCAGAAAAGTTTCCACGTGTTTCCTGCTTAACCAGGTTTACCCCGAATAGCCGTTCATACATAAATCTATTTAAAGAAGTATAATCGATTCCATAAAGTAAACCTAGTTAGCTACACCGGAAAGCGAGAGCGGCATACGTCTGTTGGTTGCAACGGACTGCGGTTCAAGCCCCGGGCTGGGAGTTGACATTCAGAGATTTAGATATCTCGGCAAGCACGTGTGGGACGCAGAGGTGCAAGTTGCTGCGGAGCGACCCTGGGCAAGTTGCTTAGTCACCATTGTCTGTGGGGAAGGCAACGGGAAACCACCTCACTCATCTCATCCCCAGGGGCGTAAAGCCAATGAACCTGCCTACGGGCAGAGCACCATCATCATCATCATCATCATCATCATCATCACCATCATCAAAGTAAACCCGTAGATTTGTATAATCAAATGGTGCGAATTCAGATGTTAGAATTAGGCCTAGTTAATATTTGCACGTCATGAACGGCTGTGTTGCCATAGGATGTCACTTAAGCTCTCGATCCACAACGCACGAGTCTCTTGCTTAGCAAAATTCTAAATTTGGAGCAGTTATTTACACACCCATTTAAAGCTATATATTCAGCATATTAATAAATGTGGAATGACCGTTCAGTTGGTTACAACGGGAATAGATTCCTGGCTCCACAAAGTCCACATGCACGCACAGCCAATGACACGGATATACATAATTATATAACATAATACGCACATACACAAATGCATATACGATATATATATATATATATATATATATATATATATATATATATATATATATATATATATATATAAATTCTTGAATGAAATTCTTAAATGAATATATACATTGGCTAGAAAGCTCGACTCCGATACCTTTAAAACGATGTCCACCAATGTTATATAAAATCAGAAATCGACCTAGGAGCAATTTTATGTTAGTTAAATAATTATATTATAATTTGAGATCGGTTAGAGAACTTAGAGTGCTAGTTCCTCATCATTCCCCTGATCATCGTTTACAGTGGCGCTCTATGAATGCGTAATTCCTACTTGGCTATAATTTAGCTACAAGAGAAGTCATTGAGCTTTTATACTCGCAGGAGCTCTGCTGCTTTCTCCGTTCAGTTCACCCTTAGCCGAAGAGCGAAGTACACGACGCGCTGCAACGTCAGAGACTGGACAACAAAGATCACACAAGTATGACGGAGCACACTCCTACTACTCCACATCAAATGCCTATCGGTTTAATTTCTCGAATTCTTCTTCTTCTTTAGGTTCTCTGCCCTTCGGCAGGTTCCAACCTCCAATGACGCCACTCCTCTCTGTGCTGTGCCTTTTCCTTCAGTTTGCTGTATCCGTTGGCCATCATCCATCCCAGCATCATTTACCGCGGTCTTCCTCTCCCTCTCTTTCCTTCCATTCTCCCTTCTATGATTTCTTTCAGGAGGGAGTCTCCTCTTAATACGTGCCCCACCCAGTTCCTTTGTCTTTCTCTTATTGTTGTTATTAGCGATCGTTTTTCACCAACCATTTGTAGCACCTCCTCATTCGTTATATGCTCCGTCCAGCTCACCTTCTCCATCCTTCTCCAAATCCACATCTCGAAAGCCTCTAATCTCTTAACCCTCGGGCTACCAAGGGGGGTGGTTGCCACCCCCCCTAGGTTTTTCCCAAATCAAACTTGTTCCGTTTGGAATAAAATTTTGAAAAAATTGGTAGCTGTAGAGAGTTCATTGGGACACATTTTGAGCTAAATATTTTTATGATATACCATACCATTCAAAAGTTATACCCGATATACCCAAGGTACCAGGGGGGTGGATACCACCCTCCCCTTAGATTATCGGCTATAACTTTTGTGCCCTTTAATATGAAGAGACACCAATTATACCATTCTATAGAGGGAATGTGGGGTTACATTTCCATGCTCATTGAGTTGTCTTTTGACAACCGGAAGTGCTCAAAATAAATTAAAATATATATAAAGGTGTTTTATTTTCATAAAATGTTCATGTTTTTTCTATTATAACTTATCCATAATTTATTTTTTAATAGAAATAAATTATGCCATTCTGTAGAGGGCATTGAGGGCTATTTTCTGATACTAAATATTTTGTCTTTTGATGACCGGAAGTGCTCAAAATAAATTTAAATGTGTGAAAATGTTGGGTTTTTTTACAACGCAAGCCGGTACGTCTGCGTAAACGTTTTTCAGCGGCTAATACATGTTTTTTTTGATTTAACATATAACACACTTATTATTAGTTTTTATAGTTGAACATTGGACTTTATTATATGTAAACTATTTTTTATATATAAATCATGTTTAAAACACACAGAATATAATATATTCCCTATGCGTAAGTATACGTTTTGTGGAATCGACGGGTACCCATGGTAAAAAAATTCATAATTTCGGGGTGCATTCATATTTTCTGAACCTAAATATACCATTTTGTGCAGAAATGAATGCTGAATCCAATGGTGTATTACAAGTTATGATATCTCAAACCAAACCCAAAATCCAGGGGGGTGGTAAACACCCCCTCCCTTGGTAGTCAGTGTTACAAAAAAAGCATGGTAGCCTGAGAGTTAATATCCTCCTTCTTGATGGTCCAGGTCTCCGACCCATACAGTGCCACACTCCATACCAGTGTTTTGACCAGTCTTTTCTTTAAGCCTTTGTTTAATCCTCCTCTCAACAATTCTCCTCTTTTCGTGAATGCATCCTTTCCCATTGCTATTCTTCGTTTCATATCGCTTTGGCACCTTGCATCTGCTGTTATCATGCTTCCCAAGTAACAGAAGCTCTTGACCTGTTCCACCTCCTCACCGTTGATTTTTATTTTCTCTGTTACTTCCTCCTCTTCTCGGCTTATCCTCATACTCTTTGTCTTTCCAATGTTGATTTTCATTTTGTATTTCCTTGAGGTCAGATTTAATTTGTCCATCATCTTCTGTAGCCCTTCCTGTGTCGTCGCCAACATTGCTTGGTCGTCAGCAAATCTTAAGGCTTTTATAAGTCTTCCTCCTACTTTTACACCTTCTGTGTCTTCCATTGCCTCCTGCATTAGTTCCTCTATATATATGTTGAAAAGGAGTGGTGAAAGGGGGCACCCTTGTCTTACTCCCCTTCCAATTTTTCCTTCCTCTGAACACTCTCCATCTATTCTTATCTTTACTTTCTGGTTCATGTAAAGGTTTCGTATAAGCCTTCTGTCCTTCCAGTCGACTCCTCTTCGTCTCAGTGCACTCATCAGTTTTCTCCAATCTACCCTGTCAAATGCCTTTTCATAGTCCACAAAACAGATATAAACCTCTTGCCCATACTCTAGACTTCTTTCTGTCAGGACCCTCAGGGCTCCGATGGCGTCTCTTGTACCCCGACCTTTTCTGAACCCGAATTGATCGTCTCCTAATACTTTATCAGATTCTACCTTTGCCTGTATTCTTTTTGTTAGTATCTTTAACATAACCTTAGCTGCATGTGGTAGCAAGCTAATTGTTCTGTAATCCTTACAAGTTGTTGCATTGTTCTTCTTTATTGGTATCATGATGGTCTGTAAGAAGTCCTCGGGCCAATTCCCAGTGTTTTCTCGAATTATGCCTAATTAATATTTGCACGTCATGAACGGCTGTGTTGCCATAGGATGTCGCTTACGCTATCGATCCACAACGCACGAGTCACTTGCTTAATAACAATTAATTCCAAATTTGGAGCAGTTCTTTGCACACCCATTTAAAGCGATAAATTCAGCATATTAATTATTGTAGAATGACCGTTAACTTTGGTTGCAGAAGGGGTGAATTTGTGGTTCCACATGCACGCACAGCCATGAGACTGATATACATAATTATATATAACATAATATATATAATTTCATTATATATTATATATATAATTATTTATTATATAATTGTAATTGTAATCGTACATTTATATAGCGCCACTTCAAGAGAACTCTTCAGAGGTGCAACATAATACACACACACACACACCACATAATACACACATGTGCAAGTTCTCTTTACGCTCTGAGGTTACTACGAGCTAATGGTCTTCCTCCAACAGCCATGTACACCGTAACAGAGGCAACAACTGTTGCTAAGCTGCTCTACGCTGCTCCTGCCTGGTGGGGCCTTACTACAGCTGCTGAACGACAGAGACTCGAGAGACTGCTCATAAGAACGCAGCGTATGGGTTACCTCCCATCAGGTTCTGCAACAGTTGCAATGCGAGTAAGTTTGGCTGAGGACCGACTGCTGCATGCAGTGGCCATTAACGACTTCCACGTCCTTCGAACTCTTTTCCCGCCAAAGAACAATCGTCGTCCAGGTCTCAGGGCTCGTATGCACAATTTTGAACTTCCCAGCAAAGATGACCGAAACTTTGTTTCTAGAGTCCTTTTCAAACACATTTTTAAAGCATAGTCTAACTATTGATTCAATTTAATTCCAATAACTGATTACTCTCTATAATATTAATATTTTTATTTCAATGTAAGTTTTGTCTATCTCAATGTACCAGGTTGCGGTTTGCCAACCTGTTTTGCTTATTAAACGAATATACATACATACAAATGCATATACATAAATGCATATATATATATATATATATATATATATATATATATATATATACATTGGCTAGAACGTGCGTCTCCGATACCTTTCAAACGATGTCGACCAATGTTATATAAGATCAGAAACCGTCTTTGAACCAAATTAAATTTGCTTATAATAATTCTATTACTTTGAGAAGTCCACGATCGGTTAGAGTGCTAGCTCCACCTCTTCGTTAAACATCGGCGCTATATGAATACGTAATTCCACTTCCTGCTTGGGTATAATTTAGCTACAAGAGATGTCTTTCAGGTTTTATAGTCCCTCTATACTTGCAGGAGCTCTGCTGCTTTCTCCGTTCAACTGCACAAGCGGAACTTATTGTTCCACAATCGCGGACTACAATCAGGCCTTCTCCGTGGCTGGAGAAAGGACCTGCGACCTGGAATGAACTCCCTACTACTGCTTATCAGATGCCTATCGGCTTAATTCGCGCTGTTCTTAAGACTACCCTATTCGACCGGTGTTGCACTGAGCGCACTACTGACAGACAAGATCAAACGGGCGTTCTTTTTTATATCGATGTAATCTGTATCAATAAATGGGTGTGCATGTGTTTGGTAAGTTATGTATGTATATTAAAGAATGGACACCCACAGTTTCGTATCTATTGACCCGAAACCTTGCACCTAGGCAAAGGGCCAAGAAGACCACCCAGTGGGGCTTGATTTTGGGGTGAGGTAGGGGACGGTGTGGGGAGAACAAAAATTGCAAGGGCAATGTGGATACCGGGTACCCCACATAGTAAATGAATAAGTAAGTTGATAAATAGTTGCAGATAATCTCATTGAAATGTGGCACTAGACAATCAGGTTGTTACAACTGAAGTGAACATTATTTTATGTCAGTAGATTTAAGACAGAAGGTTATCTGTAAGTTTGAATTAAAAGAGACTTCTGTCTAAAGGTCTTTCCACAGGTCTCTAAGCAGTGCTAAAAGTGTGGAAAAATAAGTGCCTGGACGCCCCCTTACTTTTCCAAAAGAAGTGCCTGGACGCCCCTTACCTTTCCAGTCAGTGCTGGCCAATAAGTAGCAGGACGGCTAAAATAAGTGCATGGACGCCGTCCATGACCGTCCAGGCACACTTTAAGCTCTGTCTCTAAGCATCTGTAGTATGAAGTCTGTTCTTTAAAATGGTCTTGGTAGCTGTGTATTTTTTTGTCGAGTGCTCTGGTCTTTTTGCGCCTACGGTACAAAGATGGTCTTATCGCCAGAGGTCTTTGTTTTGGTCTGTGCTTTGTTCTCCTTCTCTTCTTCCTCCTCCTCCTCCTCCTCCTCCTCTTCATCGCTCGATGTTTCGCTGCTTTTCGAGTCATCTTCGCAGCTGCAATTGAAATCGTTTAAGCCGTACAATCGCTACTGCAATGTCATTATAAAGAGCAGTGGAAGACCTTCAACGCCTTTTCTAAGTTTCCACACCGTCATATAAATTAAAGCAGAATACCATGAATTAAAGCAGAATACCATGAAGCAGTCGAATTATTGGTTCAGTACCTTGCTCTTAAGTGATGTAATATGCCGAGCAAATTTCTGTCCAGGGTAACGGCCTCTGTTGTCATAGACAACTGCCCGGTAGCTGGGTTAAGCGCCTTCGTGAGGTTATTGTAAGGCGCTATATAAATGTTCATATACATACATACATACATACATACATACATACATACATACATACATACATACATACATACATACATACATACATACATACATACATACATACATACATACATACATACATACATACCCTGGTCAAATCGGATCCATCTATGAAGCAGTCACTTTAACACCCTTTTAAAGTTTACAAATGCTCATTAAATAAAATCAGAACTGCTTCAGTTGCAGTTTATCCGTTAGTGTAGATCCATTCTGAGCCGATAAATAAAAGTAGAATGAGACAGACTCCGCAACTGGTGCCAGTCCCAAGCCTGGAAAATGGAGGAGGGCGTCGCTAATAGTCTTTCTTACCACACAGTGACGTTAAACTGCAACTGCAACTACTGCAAACTGGTTACATTTTTGAACTGTATTATGTCAAGCAAATTTTCGAGGGACAATTAAGGCCTCTGTTGTCATAAGCCCTCGTCAAATCTGGATCCATCCACCCACAAACTGGATTGCGCTTTGTCAGTGCCAGTTCCATTAATCAGGAGGGGGCGACACTAATCATCTTTAGCATATATGGCAGTGGCGTAAAAGATCAACAAGCACAAAGAGTATAGTCAATAGATACCTTTTTAAAGTTTACTAATTTTGTATAAAAACAAATAGAACAGAAGTAAGGGCAACTTTCTCAGGCGTGTAACTCTAATACCTAGAATAATTCTAAGCTTTATAATGGAAACTCCGCCGCTGGCTGCACTCTGCCAGAGCCAGTGCCAGTCCCAAGCCTAGATAAAGGAGGAGGGTGTCGTTAATGGACTTTGTCACTACACAGTGACGTTAAACTACAACTACTACTTCTTTGCAATGGTCCAATAAATACAAGTGGGAGACCTGAGCTAGACTCCATTGTCCTACCCTCGGTGTAATATAGTGCTGGTGGCCGGCCAATCCTCTGTTTCACCCTCACATCTTCCCATGTTTCAATGCTACTGGAAGGTCTACTGTTTTGGTACTGTATCGTTCCCGTGTTAGTTCTGTTTCAATTGGTCCTAGTACATTTAGAGGATTTTTTCTTTCTATCGATGCCTGCATGGTTGTTGGCGTATTTGTAGTTGCATTTTTTTACGTTTTATTTTCAATTCTTTTACGATGTACGAAAAAAGTATTTTGCAGAAAAGCTTCCGAGGTTTTTTCGTATTTAACCATGCAGTCTCTTCTTCGCGTGCAACGCACTACCAAGGTAACCCAGAATAGCAGACGGCTCCTAAACACCTCTTTGAAGTTATAATGTTATCACATAACTATAGGCACAATTGACGCTCAATAATATCGCTAACAAAAGCAGATCCTTACACACCTTCTTTAAGCTATACATTCAGAATATAAATAAGCTACGATGAGTAATGGGTCAGTTACACCATTTGCTGGCGTCACACTAATAGCTTTTTCCACCTAGATCTAGGTTTTTCGGTCTGCCTAACTTTTTTCTTATAAAAAAAATCTAGCTTTTCTGTCACTTTGGTTTTTCTGACTTTTTTGGAAAATATAGAGTTTTTTGCTAAGAATATATGAATGACGAGTAAAAAGGAGCAGTATATGAGAAATATCATTTTTGATTTTTGATGACTAAAAAACTCATCAGCAAATTTGGAAGAGAAAAGCAGAAAAATATGGAAATTTATGGAACCTGAAAAGCTAAAAAAGTCAACGGAAATTTCAAAATAAAAAAATTCAATGTATTTCAAAAATTTCTTTATCTAGCTTTTTTTCTGCCAGATCTGACCTTTTTTAACAAGAGTGGCATCACTGACCACAGGCATTCGTCGTCGTAATATACAGAATTCAATCAAGCGTATGAGCTGTTAGCGACTTTATTTCATAGCCTCGGCATATGCCAAGCCTCTCCCTGGCCATCTAATCTTCCCACCGACGGGGTGCAGTCAGTGTACATATTGCCGATCTGGTACTTCTGCAGATGGTTGGGAAGTCCTATATGTGGGGCACGGTGGTGTAGTGGTGGCGTCGTTGCCTTGAAGCCAGAAGGTTCGAGGTTCGAATCCACCTCAAGTTGGCGCGTAGGGACCTTGGGCAAGTCCTTCACTCGCAATTGCTCAGCGCTTCGGCGTGAAATTCCGATGCAGTGTCCGCTCTGCAGTCGGGAGCGCCTCTGCGTAGTGAACTTGAAGGGGCGCAATAGCAAGTGCGCATACATACATATGATGCTTACCACAAATCCATTCATTCATTTCATGAATTTATATAACGCCCTTCAAGAAGTCGACTCAGAGGCGCTCCCAGTCCAACCGTGCACGGTGAGACAAAGAAAGTTTTAAGGAGTCTGTAAGACACTGAGGAGTCAATCCTAGGTAACAGGCGCATCTCCAACGAGAGACTATTTCAGATAGATGGACCAACAACTTTTATATACAGGGTGGCTCCAAAAAAAATGTACCACCGGATAAAATGCGATAACTTTGCAACCGACTGACATCTTTCTGTGAAAATTTTCCAATTTGCAGGGGAATGAATTTCCAACAATCCCTAAAAGTTTCACTTGAAAATTTTCATGTTTGCCAAAGTCACAGCTGTTTAAACTTTAAATTGCGTTTTTTCAAATATCCGGAGAATCATGCTCCAATAATATGATTTTAGTAAGATTTTTTTGCAAATTACAACACCAAAAATGATGATGATGTCATACGACCTCACTAAGAGTGCAAAGAAGCTGTTTATGAAGCAAACTGTTGGTATTTGGTGATATTTTGTAGATTAAGGTCTCAATTCATGAACCCATTACAGAACATCATGGGTAAAGTTTCTGCGGAAGATAAAATGGGAACTCGGACGTTGCGTGAACAGAGACTGGGACATCGCATAATCATAGCAAAACACCCATTGAAAAGTGGAGCCTGAGCACATTGAAGGCTATTTATTAACGTATTTTTGTAACGAAGATCAGATGTCGGAAGAGAGGCAGGAAGTGGTCGTTTGGTCTGACGGAAAAAGCGCGATTTTCACGAAAATCGCTTGGTAATCGAAGGGGTCAAGTTTGCAAAGCATATCTTGGTTTGGCATCAGATATGCTGGCGTGTGTTATGGCTGCAAGAAAAGACTGCATTTAATCCCATTCAGTAGGTTAGATGTCAAACTTATCTATGAACTCTCTTACCCAGACTCATTGAAGACCAGGTATTCTCCAACATCTGGTTTTATTTTCCAGCAGGACAATGCGCCTGCTTGCTCGCACGGCAAGGTTGATTATGATGACGCTACCTTATTGCCATCAACTGAAGTAAATGCATTGGCAAAGATGACTAACAAACTCGCCAGACCTTAGCCCTCTTGCCAATCACGCCTGGTGAGCTATGCTGGAACGCTGCAAGACATTTCATCCCAAGTTGGAGAACATTGGCCAGCTGAAGCAAGTCTTGCTGCTAATGTGGGGTCAGTTGCCGCAGGACCCGACCAACAAGGCCATACTGAGCTTCACAGAAAGAATTTGATCCTGTGTTAAGGCAGGGAGTGGACACTCTCATTATACCTTACAATAAACTGCAAAACGGAATTCTGAGGTCGTAGTGAAAAGTGATATCATTTGACATGGAAATCTACAAGTGACGTTCATTTCCCGCGGAAATTTGAAAAAACGAAATTTTAAGTTTTAACAGCTGTAACTTTTGCAAACATGAAAAGTTTCAAATGAAACTTTCAGGGATTGTTGGAAATTCATTCCCCTGCTAATTGGGAAATTTTCGCAGAAAAAGGTCAATCGGTTGCGAAGATATCGCATTTTATCCGGTGGTACATTTTTTATTGAGCCACCCTGTATATTGAGTCAAAAATCGAAATTTCCCAAGCCACGTCGGGACCCCAAATAATAGATAAATAAGTAAGTAGATAAAGCTAGCTTCTGATACACAATGGAAATATGATGCCGTGACACTTGAAGTGAACATATTTTATATCAGTAGACTTTAGACTGAAGGTCATCTGTAGGTTCGAATCAAAAGAGATTTTTCTCATATAAAGGTCTCAATTTCTTTCCACAGGTCCCTAAGCATCTGTAGAATATGAATAGTCTTTTCTTTCTAATGGTCTTTGTAGTTGTGTCTCCAGTGTCCAGTGCTCTGGTCTTTTTTGCGCCTACGGTACAAAGGTGGTCTTATCACCAGAGGTCTTTGTTTTAGTCTGTGCTTTGCTCTCCTTTCCTTCTTCTTCCTCCTCCTCCTTCTCCTCTTCCTCTTCATCGATCGATGATTCGCTGCTGTTCGAGTCATCTTCGCTGCTGCAATTGAAATCGTTTATAATATTAAACCGAACAATAAGAGTCAAAGACGAGCTGCTGCAGCCAATTAAACACCTTTCCTAAGCTTACCAATCGTCTTATAAAACAAAAGTGGAAATAAGCCGAATACGACAAAGGAAAGAAACTCAGCAACTGGTCATAATTATAATTCGTTTAATGGTAACAAAAACTGATAGACACACCGCTATCAGGTACAAAAAACAGTTTATAAAATACAATATAATATCTATAGAATGTATCTAGCCTTGTCTGTTGGATTTGTCTTAGGATGAGAGCACAAAATGACAGAAATTTAAAAAAAAATGATTCTATGTTTATATTGGCTACAATAGATTAGACTCTTTTTCATCATCAATGAGCATATGGAGCCTTTCTACTTGGGTTTGACGGTCAACGAAGACAGCAACTGCGGTACAGAGATCAGAGCACGATTGGCAAAAGAATATGCAATAGCTACAGACCTCAACAGGATTTGGAAGAGTCACGAACTAACAAATGCAACGAAGATAAAGCTATGGAGGTCACTGGTATGACCATATTATACGGCTGTGAGAGTTGGACATTGAGGAAGGAGGAAGAGAGACGAATAGAGATTGATCATGAAAATATCATGGACGGTAAAACGGACAAATGAACGGGTGCTGGAGGCGGCAGGAGTGGAGAGAGGAATCTGCTGAAGATGGTAAAAGAAAAAAGATTTCTTTTGGAAACATTATGAGAAGAGAGGGAACATGCATTGAGAAAGACATCATGCAAAGCACAATGCCAGGAGACCGGAAAAGAAAAAAGACCAAGAACATACTGGCTCGGTAACATAAAGGATTGGACTGGATTGACATTGGGAGAAATGATGAGACTAGCGGAGGACAGGAAGCGTTGGAGGAACATCGTACATGATGCGATGAAACCTCGGATGCCCGTCCCAAGCCTTACTAAAGGAGGAGGGTGACACTAATCATCGTTGTTACGACGGTGTCGCTAAACAGCAACTAGCAATAAAGAGCAGTTCCTTAAACACCTTTTTAAGTTGAGCAATGGTCTTATTGTAGCGATTGTATAACTACGCTACAGGTTTCTGGTCGATAATATTATTATATATTTAATTTCTGATCGATTATGGGGTTTCAGGGATCTGATATATTTGTTTTATTTCTGTATTTTTGAGCTGCCTTGTGTGACCTATATTTTAATGTTGATTTGCGCTTGACACGGGTCACAGCGACCGCTGACGTAGGCAGCAGTCGTTGCTGTTCCATTAATTGGTATATGTTCACACGTTCTCAGCGATCGTCGGTCGCTGTCTTCAAAGGCCGTGCCGCTTGCAGTCGATGAGGGTAATTAAACTTTCGCACGCTCTCTGAGGTGGTCTGATGATCAGAGTGAGCGAGGAATACAGTCAGCCAGACAAGCACAGACAGCAGGGACACGGATTGAGAAGGAAACACCGTTGGCGTGTGGGTCTGTGTACGTGTGTTTTCTCAAGGTTGAACTGGTGCATTTGATGCCTACGTGATCAGCGGCAGATGGCGCCTTTCAGAAGGAGAGATAGAAGGAGAAAGATAGTGAGCTACAGACAGACGCAGAGATACACAGGAGAGGACGCACGTGGCAGCTGATTCTTGCCGCCTTGAAACAGCTGCGTTGCTGCTGGGTTTGCGCGCGCGGCTCGCTTGCTGGTCATGCGCAGAAAGGGGGACGCTCTCCTTGTCAGGCAGTAATAAAAGAGCAGCGCAACGCTGAGAGGCTCAGTTGCGCATAGGATCTCAGGGCGGTCGGATGTATAGTGAGTTGCGCACAGGATCTCAGGGCGGTCGGATGTATTGCGGCGGTTGGTAGTTTTAGGCTCGATCAAGTTGGTGAAGCATGGCCAGGATAAGCGCCTGCTTGCACTAGTTGCGCATACACGGATTCTGCCGGCGATTCATTCTCTCTCGACATGGAGTCGATTAAATAAAAGAGTTTGTTTGTTGCGAGAAATACATCAGCGTCGCTGCAAGTTTTGTCTTCGCTCTCGCTTCGGATATATTCCTGGATTACTAATTCAAGGCCTCTCTTCGCCCTGTCACACGGAGTGATTTATCGTGGGCTTCGAATCGTCAGCGTTCTGAAATTGTGTTGCGAAGCGGTTGTTCGTATGGTTGCCTAAGGGCGTCTTTCTCAAACGGCTTGGATGAATAGCCGAAATTGTTGTTCATTGCGAGAAATCAGCATCGGATTTAGCTGATCTTTTCGGGCGTTTCAAACTCGACGCCTTTCTGAGTGTTTCGTCGCATCTCTTGGATATCGTCTTCGTCGCTGTTCTTCGCACACGATCGGCTTTGTCCCTTGTCTTCGGACATAAGGTACGCTTTATTGGGGAATTAATACGATCGGTTATTAAGACATTTTGGGCTGAACTGAAATTGGCTGTGGGACTTGAGAGTCAATCGGGATTTAATTTAGGCATACTCCGGTTGATAGGTGTTTGCATTGAATTGTTGCATTTGATTTTCATTGAATAGGAACTGATAATTGAACTTACTGACTTTTATGCTTGATTGCTTTGAACATAATTGATGTCAATTGAAGATCCAATTGATTGGGAATAATAAGAAATATTAATTAAACTTCTGACTTTGATTATTGATGGCTTTGAATGTAACGGATGTGGATTGAATGCTTGATTTGTTAATAAGAATAACTACTTCGTTCACTGCTAGCGATATTGACTGTGAGCTATAAAGATAGGAGTCATTTCTATAGCGCTATGGAGGAGTCTAGGCCAGTCACCCCTGCTCAGCCTTCACGGCCCCCTTCCTCGATGGAGATATTGCTCGAAGCAATACAGACTAATGCTAAGTCGACTCATGAAGCAATACAGACTAATGCTAAGAGTACTCATGAGGCGATGTCTTTTATGCAGTCGTCAATTGACACTAATGCCAGGGACACGCAAGAGGCGATTTCCACGGTAGAATTTAATGTCCTGGCAGTGCAATCAAATGTAAGAGAGGAAATCTCTTCTGTAAAATCTTATGTCAGAGATACGCAGGATGCAATCACCTCAGAGCAATTAAATGTCAGGGAAGCGCTGACGGAAGTTGTATCACGATTGGAAAGGCTAGAGGCATCGCCGGTACCCAAGCCTGCTGTGGATTTGAACCCTGGTTACCTCACCGCTATTACCACTGCGGACGCGCCATACCACTCGACCATCGGCCTGGAGGAAACTTTGGGTGCTAGGCCTAAAGATTTCACGCAACCTGGTATATTGCGAAGAAGTGATAGATTGGCTGGTAGGCCGCCAATTTCATATAGGGAGTACGGTAGTCGAAAAGACTGGCCGCCTTTCCTGGGTTGGGATTCGAACCCAGAAGTCACCTCCTCCTGTCCTCCCTCTATCTCTAGAGCTCGTCCACAGCAGCAC
Source organism: Lumbricus terrestris (assembly GCA_949752735.1). NCBI lineage: Eukaryota > Metazoa > Annelida > Clitellata > Crassiclitellata > Lumbricidae > Lumbricus > Lumbricus terrestris. The sequence continues at coordinate 43,811,717 of OX457048.1, forward strand.
GCGGTCCCATCAGGCGAGGATCCGGAAGTGGCGACTCCGGGGATGCCGATAGGGGCGGGCGTTACAATTGGTACCAGAAGTGGGGTCAAATTAGTTCTAGAGATTTTGGTGATGATAGGTTAGAAGAGGAAACTGACTATGCTAGAACAGGCGAAATGGCAATGTCTTTTGAAAGAAGGAAGGAAAGGGAATTTGCTGATATTGTGGATATAATGTCTGATGATGGTAGTGTAGACATTGAAATCAGCAAGATAATGGAATCTAGACCTAAAACTGTTAAAATAATTGATAACAGAATGCATGCAGCACGGCAACCGGAGTTTAGAAATTTTGAAGTGAATAAACCGATCGCTAATAAATTGTCATGGGAGGGGGGTGATAAGGTCAACCCAGTCCCTTTGGCCTCTTCGTCCCTTCCTCTCGTCGAGTATCCTCGACCGGATCCACAATGGAGAATTCAAGCGCCGCTCGCACACGTCGATCAACAAAGAGTGGAAATGGCACCGAGTCGGGTCGACTTTACACAACCAGCGTCGGCAATGCCGACCTATCAGTCAATGCCTGACTGCGTCCTCGACGGTCGTGCAACGTCGACCATGGTTGGTCGAGACTACGCTCGACCCGACCTTCCTCCTGGACCAGCGGCGATGGCAACGGTCGACTGGATGCAACCATACGCTCGTCCCGACCATTCAAACATGCCGTGGAGGTATGCTCCGACCTACACTCCGAGCGCTTTCTACGGTAACAGCGACAACCGGGTTTGGGTTGACCCGCTTCGCTGTCTCGACCCGCTTCGACCAAGCGACGCCGTCTTTCCTCGGTGGCCAACGGTCGTGGAATCGGCGAGGATGAGTTCATGCCTCGGCGCGCAAAGCTTCGGATTTAGCCGTGATGCCGAACTACCGCGATGTCAGGCGGTAATGAAGTCGACACCTCTGGAGAGAAATGAAACGACGGCTGATAATAAAGCGACGTCTGCGGTTGGTGAAACGAAAGCACTGGCGCCTACCAACGTTTCGGTCGGTCCTATCAAAATTGTCCCGACGACCACCGTCGCAACGCAAACGACCGGCGACTGGGAGCTACCGTCGATCAGTTCAAAGGGAACAGTCAAGGAACTTGAACCGACCGCGTCGACGACAGCTAAAGAGGGCGAGGCCAAACAGTCGTCGCCTTCGTCTACCAAGCCAACACAATTCCTGAAACTCGGGTCTTTTAGCGGAAAGACGGACGTTGAAACATTCTTACGAAAATTCTCCGTGTGCGCCAGGAATAACAGATGGACGGACGAGGAGAGATTGAACCAATTAGTAGTCTCATTGGTTGAACCGGCGACTCATTTGCTGAGCGAGTCGAACGCAGATGGCCTGGACACTTGGACGGCTTTGGTCCAGCGACTTCGTGAACGATACGGCAACGCTGAACAACAAGCCCTGTTGCAAACGCAGCTAAGCACCAGGAAACAGAAAGTCGACGAGGATATGGGCGTCCTGGTGGACGACATCCGACGTCTCTCCACGCGAGCCTATCCGGGTTCCTCGACGGCTCACAGCGAAGCAATTGCTGTTCGGGCATTCTTGGATGCCCTGAGAGATAGAACGCTTGCTCTGAAAATCCGAGAGCGAGAACCGAAATCCCTCGACGAAGCCTACAAGGTAGCGATGCGATTGGACGGCTACCAGAAAGCAGAAGACGGTGGCCATGAGCAACAAGACCGACGACACGGCCGTGTCAACGCGATTACAGAAGAAGAAGATTCGAAAGTAAAGGATCTGGAACGGCAGATGGAGCAAATGAGGAGACAAATGGAGCGACTAGAGAAGAAGGAGCGACAACCAGTGTCGGCGCCACAATACAGAGACAACAATCGCGGGCCGTGGAGAGGTCAGAACGGGTCAACAAGAAATGAATGGTCGAATAACAATGGAAGTTATGGACGGGGAACTCCGCGATGTTTCCTGTGTCATCGGCTCGGTCATTTGAGCTCGGCGTGCAGACTTCGGCCATATGTGGAAACAGAAACGGAAGCAGGACCTTCCGCGCGCCGATGCTTCGAGTGTTCTGCGACGGACCACATAGCGCGCTTCTGTCCTCTTCGACAACAGCAGCAGGCTCCACCTAGCGACAACCTTGGACAACCTGTGGGCGATAACCACGACAACCCCAGCGTTGGTCGTGTGTTCGCTGTTCGGTCCGCTCCAGCGCCGAGCAGGGACCAGCGGAACGGGCAGAACCAGGAGCGTCGGTCGCGGAGGTCGCCGTCGTCGCCGAGGAGGCGAGACAGTGGTCGGAACTCACCAAGAGAGGAACGACGCTGTTTCTACTGTGACGACAGTTCGCACCTTTTGAGGAGCTGTCCGCTTCGCAATGGACCCCCTGAGGACCGGATCTGGAGGATGCTGGGAGAACCGACCGGACTTCGTCCGCCTGAAAACTTGACGTCGGCTGGGTAACTTTGCTGAATGACCGCATAATGGCGGCCATTATGAATGCAGAAGCATCTGTAACCATGTTTTATTTTGATTGTGATGAATATGTTTACTTTACATGTGGAAGGCTTTACATGTGTGTGTTACTGTGTAAATAACTGAATTTTTACATCGTATGTTGTGCATTCAGATATGTATTGCATATTTGTATTGCCTTGCATTGTATTTCAGCGATGGACAATTTCAGTATTGCCTCTGCTGTAGACAGAAAACTGGACTGTCATTGCCTTGCATTGCGCTATATAAATATTGGTTTTACCTGTTGATGTATATATAAGGTTGCCTATTTTAGTTAAGGTCATTGATGACGTTTATGTGACCTTGAACTTAGACTTGCAGTGGAATTAGCCATGATGATGTGATTATGTGATATTATGACCTGCGTTAAAATAGTAGGCCTATATCTCTAAGATAACGCTCAGAGTCGAGATTTGCATTAGGCCTAAGTTCCGCTCTATCTATAGTCTGTTTAAAAAATAATAATTTTAAAGGATTGGCACAGCTAAATTTTAAGGCTTCTAAGTTCCGTGTATAGAGTTCTTGTATGCGTAACTATTGTCATCGCATATATATATAATTGTATGGATGCATAACTGATGATTTAAAGAGGCGCTGAATGAATGCTTTAAGGCCCGTAGTGCGCTTAACTGCAATCTGTCGGGATTAGGCCTATATATATATATAGTTTGCCGTGATGAGCCCATATAATTCTGAGGATTTGAAGACAAATTTCGGCATTTTATATCAATTAGGATGATAGGCCTACTTGTTTTAATAGCCTAACGCTGAGGAATAGGCGATAATTTAGTTATGCTGTGTAATTTCTGCATTAGGCCTAGTTTTGCGGTTTTGCCTGATTCCACCTGCAATGGAATTATATGGTTAAACTGTGAGGCCTAATTTTAGTAGTAGCGATGCATAATTTTGTCTTATAATTTTGCAGTGCTGCCTATGATTAAACTGTGAGGCCTAACGTTAACTTGGTCTGGGCATAGAATAAATAGGAACGCGTGCCCGTGTAGGAATGGTGAATAATATTGGCCATTTTATTTTCTATTTGAGTTGCAATGGATATAAACGGCCATGTAGGATTTATGAATAATATTAGTTTAATACAGGCTTTATATGATTCACTGATTGACCTAATTTCGAAAGCGCTAATGACAGTGCTGTGCAAAGTCGGTGGGACTTTAAGTTAACCTACATGGGTGATTTTTAGGCACCTATTTCCCACGCTCTTCTCTCGCGTACGGCCGGAGTGGGGAGAGCAACGGGGTGGTCTGTGTGACACATCATAGGCGGTGAACGATTGACCGTCGTGGATGGACCGACGGAAGGATAATGTTCAGCTGCGCAGTTATCAGTAACGTCATTAAAATTATTATGGGACTACATAATCATGATTTGATAGTAGGCCTAGATTTGAAGGTTGATAGTTGATACAGGCGCCAGATATGTGGTAGGCCTAAGTTCTATCCTACTTTTATGAGCGCTAATTAGGCCTAATTTTGTGCAGGTCAGCGCGACCTTAGTCGTACGATGCACTTTAACCTACATGTAAAAGGATCATGTTCAATTGCCTAATTCTCACAGCCAGACGCACGCTGTAGATGCACTGCGTGGGGGGGGAATAGAGACACAGGAGTCGACGCATCAAAGAGCGGCGATTAATTAGCAATCGTTGTTTCCCAGGCGCGTGGGTGGTCCCGTTAGTCTCCGCTGCATCACTGATAGAATGAAGGAAAGATAATAGGCCTTGATGCTATGCAATGATGCATAAGGATTTATAGTAGACTAAAGTGGCCTTACTGTTGATTTGTGCTTTAGACTAAGATCTCATATTAAAATCATGATAATCCTTTTAGGCCTAGGATTTTTACGATTATACAATGTGACTGTTTTGTAACGTTAATTGCAATAATATGTTACGTTAGCCTATGTTTAAATGGCCTATTTTAATTCTGTGCATAATCGGTTGCATTTTTTAATAATTAAGTAGGCCTACTGAAAGATGTTGGGAAGGGAGCGGCTTATTAAGCTGAAGTTAGGCTTGGTCTCTTACGGTGGGCTTTGATGGGGAGCCTACGGATAGTTATAATGAGCATTGGCCTTTGGAGACTTAAGCTGTGTGTGTAGTCTCAGGTAATTTGCTATGATAGTACCGTTGTTAATGGGATTAGAGACTTAGGTTTAACTGCTTAGATGAGTCTTTAAATGTAGACGTTTGCCTACAGTGAAATGCCTAAAGAAGTCTCGATGGTAAAGGCCATGGGTGGCCTATTAATCAGATGACCTGTTGTAAAGGTAACGAAGGTCTAGTGGTTTTTGTGGCTGTCCCGTGGGTTCTTAAGTCGATGCTTGCCGTGGAGGACTTTGTGCTTAACTAAACTCAAGGAGACCTATATATAGAATTGCTTTTGAGCTTTACTGAACTATTAGCGATGGAGCTATATAATTATAATAATAATAAATGTTTCTTTCGCTTGAACTGACATTTAACGCTAAAATGTGAACTTTCTGATGCTTACGTTGAGGACTGTTCGTTGCATATATTTTTAATTCTTGCATTTGAATCATTGATGTAAAAATTGGAGTATGGCCTTACTAACATTTCAGGATCCATTTTTCCAATTAAAAGGGATCCTGAAATCAGGGAGGGCCGAGAATAGTGTAGCGATTGTATAACTACGCTACAGGTTTCTGGTCGATAATATTATTATATATTTAATTTCTGATCGATTATGGGGTTTCAGGGATCTGATATATTTGTTTTATTTCTGTATTTTTGAGCTGCCTTGTGTGACCTATATTTTAATGTTGATTTGCGCTTGACACGGGTCACAGCGACCGCTGACGTAGGCAGCAGTCGTTGCTGTTCCATTAATTGGTATATGTTCACACGTTCTCAGCGATCGTCGGTCGCTGTCTTCAAAGGCCGTGCCGCTTGCAGTCGATGAGGGTAATTAAACTTTCGCACGCTCTCTGAGGTGGTCTGATGATCAGAGTGAGCGAGGAATACAGTCAGCCAGACAAGCACAGACAGCAGGGACACGGATTGAGAAGGAAACACCGTTGGCGTGTGGGTCTGTGTACGTGTGTTTTCTCAAGGTTGAACTGGTGCATTTGATGCCTACGTGATCAGCGGCAGATGGCGCCTTTCAGAAGGAGAGATAGAAGGAGAAAGATAGTGAGCTACAGACAGACGCAGAGATACACAGGAGAGGACGCACGTGGCAGCTGATTCTTGCCGCCTTGAAACAGCTGCGTTGCTGCTGGGTTTGCGCGCGCGGCTCGCTTGCTGGTCATGCGCAGAAAGGGGGACGCTCTCCTTGTCAGGCAGTAATAAAAGAGCAGCGCAACGCTGAGAGGCTCAGTTGCGCATAGGATCTCAGGGCGGTCGGATGTATAGTGAGTTGCGCACAGGATCTCAGGGCGGTCGGATGTATTGCGGCGGTTGGTAGTTTTAGGCTCGATCAAGTTGGTGAAGCATGGCCAGGATAAGCGCCTGCTTGCACTAGTTGCGCATACACGGATTCTGCCGGCGATTCATTCTCTCTCGACATGGAGTCGATTAAATAAAAGAGTTTGTTTGTTGCGAGAAATACATCAGCGTCGCTGCAAGTTTTGTCTTCGCTCTCGCTTCGGATATATTCCTGGATTACTAATTCAAGGCCTCTCTTCGCCCTGTCACACGGAGTGATTTATCGTGGGCTTCGAATCGTCAGCGTTCTGAAATTGTGTTGCGAAGCGGTTGTTCGTATGGTTGCCTAAGGGCGTCTTTCTCAAACGGCTTGGATGAATAGCCGAAATTGTTGTTCATTGCGAGAAATCAGCATCGGATTTAGCTGATCTTTTCGGGCGTTTCAAACTCGACGCCTTTCTGAGTGTTTCGTCGCATCTCTTGGATATCGTCTTCGTCGCTGTTCTTCGCACACGATCGGCTTTGTCCCTTGTCTTCGGACATAAGGTACGCTTTATTGGGGAATTAATACGATCGGTTATTAAGACATTTTGGGCTGAACTGAAATTGGCTGTGGGACTTGAGAGTCAATCGGGATTTAATTTAGGCATACTCCGGTTGATAGGTGTTTGCATTGAATTGTTGCATTTGATTTTCATTGAATAGGAACTGATAATTGAACTTACTGACTTTTATGCTTGATTGCTTTGAACATAATTGATGTCAATTGAAGATCCAATTGATTGGGAATAATAAGAAATATTAATTAAACTTCTGACTTTGATTATTGATGGCTTTGAATGTAACGGATGTGGATTGAATGCTTGATTTGTTAATAAGAATAACTACTTCGTTCACTGCTAGCGATATTGACTGTGAGCTATAAAGATAGGAGTCATTTCTATAGCGCTATGGAGGAGTCTAGGCCAGTCACCCCTGCTCAGCCTTCACGGCCCCCTTCCTCGATGGAGATATTGCTCGAAGCAATACAGACTAATGCTAAGTCGACTCATGAAGCAATACAGACTAATGCTAAGAGTACTCATGAGGCGATGTCTTTTATGCAGTCGTCAATTGACACTAATGCCAGGGACACGCAAGAGGCGATTTCCACGGTAGAATTTAATGTCCTGGCAGTGCAATCAAATGTAAGAGAGGAAATCTCTTCTGTAAAATCTTATGTCAGAGATACGCAGGATGCAATCACCTCAGAGCAATTAAATGTCAGGGAAGCGCTGACGGAAGTTGTATCACGATTGGAAAGGCTAGAGGCATCGCCGGTACCCAAGCCTGCTGTGGATTTGAACCCTGGTTACCTCACCGCTATTACCACTGCGGACGCGCCATACCACTCGACCATCGGCCTGGAGGAAACTTTGGGTGCTAGGCCTAAAGATTTCACGCAACCTGGTATATTGCGAAGAAGTGATAGATTGGCTGGTAGGCCGCCAATTTCATATAGGGAGTACGGTAGTCGAAAAGACTGGCCGCCTTTCCTGGGTTGGGATTCGAACCCAGAAGTCACCTCCTCCTGTCCTCCCTCTATCTCTAGAGCTCGTCCACAGCAGCACGCGGTCCCATCAGGCGAGGATCCGGAAGTGGCGACTCCGGGGATGCCGATAGGGGCGGGCGTTACATTATGAATCTAAACAGAACATTAGCATACGCAGTTTTGACAGACATCCTAAGTTAAACACCTTTTCTAGGCTTGTCATTGATCCAATAAATAAACGTAGAAGTCTTGACATAAAAAGGGAGTGAAAATATTAGGTGCAAAGGATCATACTTGCAGTGAAGTACTTCAAGAACACTGGACTGATCTATGTAAAACCCATAAAATAAAGGATCATTCCTTCTATTATAGGACTAAGAAATTTCTAACAGACCTTGGCTCTCTATACCTGGGCCCTAAATTTTCAATCTATCCACCTTGGAAATACAAAAAAATAAATATTGACACTAGTCTTACAAAACACGTTAACAAAAAAACTGACAGTCCTGAGTACTTAAGGAGAGAGGCATTACAATTAATATCAAATTATAAATCATCAATACACATATATACTGATGGATCTAAAGTACAGGATTCAGTAGGAGCAGCTTTTACAATCCCGAGTCTATCAATAGATAGGAAATTTAAAATATGTAATAATTCTAGCATTTATGCAGCAGAGATGACGGCATTAACAGAATCAATAAGATGGATAGCAAATTCCGACAAACAAGAGAGTGATAAATATGTAATATTCTCTGATTCACTAAGTGTACTAACATCGATTAAAAAGGGTAAATGCAAATCACGACCCAATTTATTTAATGAATTGATGAAACAAATTAATAAATTAGATAAAAATACAGTCGAAATGGTTTGGATTCCAAGCCATGTAGATGTAAAAGGAAACGAAAAGGCTGATTTACTGGCCAAAGAAGCATTAGATATGGAATGTTTAAATTCAACAAATTATCTAGAAATCGAAGAAGTAAATAGTCTAATAAAACCATATATAATTAACAAATGGCAGATGGAGTATGATAAGGAACGCAAGGGACATTTTTATAAAAACATATGCCCGACTGTAAATACAAACATTAAGTTTATGGACCCTTTAAGACAAAAAGAAGTACAAATAGGAAGATTGAGGCTAGGAGTAGCAAATACTAACAAAAGACTATTAATGATAGGAAAACATCCTACAGGTTTATGTGACACGTGTCTGGTCACTGACACTATAAAACATATGTTACTAGAATGTACTAAAGAAAATATTGCAACTATATTAAGAAACGCGTGTAATGTGTTTAAGGAAGAATTTAATCTGAAGAGTGTGCTTGGTTTGGGATGCATACAAAGTACAGTATATAACCTTATAACTGAAATAAACAAAGGAAAAGTAATTTAATAAGTACTAATGTATAATCATGTTTAAAGCATTAATCAAACATGTATGCAAACTAGAAAATATAAAAATGGAAATATGTGAACTTGTAAATAAATGTAAATATGTTTAATTAAAAAAAAGAGAGAGAGAAGATATAAATGCCAAAAAAGAGCCAGAGAGCCACAAAAGAGCCAGAGAGCCACAAAAGAGCCAGAGAGCCACAAAAGAGCGAGGGAAAAAAACCCAGAAGAGCCAAAAGGCCAAACGTCGAAATACTGAAGAAAAATTGTCAAAAGACGTCAACGGCCTGCGTGCCATACGGCGTCGTAAAACAGAGGAATGATGATGATGACATAGACAATAGATTCTTCATCCATTCGTTCATTCATTCATTTCGAGGATTTATATAGCGCCTCTTCAAGAAACGTACTCAGAGGCGCTCCCAGCCCAGCCACAGCCAAAAAATTGGATTTGAGATACTTAAAAATGCAGTGGAATTTAGCCTAGGCATAAGTCGCAAGGTTAGTGGGAGGCCATTCCAGATAGCAAGACCTACAACAGAAAAGGCTCGGAGCTGTCTGATGGAATTGCGAGCTCACGGCACCAAAAGCTCACCCGTTACCGCCGAGCGAAGAGCTCGACGGACTGCAAGGTCTGAGACAGGTCGACAATGGCTAGACAAGTACGACGGAGCACAAGAAAGACGGCATCGCCAAACAAGTGCAGCAACTCGGTAGGAGATGCGCTGTGAAACAGGGAGCCAGTGAAGAACGTCACGCATATAAGTAGAGACGGAGGCATATTTAGGAATGCGACCAATGAGGCAAACAGCCGAATGAAGAACTCATTCAAGGCGCCCAATTAGTCCAAGTGGCAGACCCACAAGTACCGAACTGCAGTAATCAATTCTACTAGTGACAAAGACATGCACAAGAGTCATAGCAGCAACTGTGAGAGAGGGATCTTGAGACAACTCGGAGTTGACGAAGCTGGTAGTAGCAACTACGAGTGATCAAATTGATATGCTTTGAGAAATTGAGTTCTTGATCCAAAGTAATTCCAAGATCTCGCACTGTGAGAGAGAAAACGAGATATCAGGGAAAGTTGCTGTTATTAAGTGCAGGTCAATGGATGCCAATTGCCTGCGAGTACCAAACCAGATGAACTGAGTTTTAGATGGATTTAGTAGCAAACGATTAGATGCCATCCATGATGAGAGAGCATCAATGGCATTGGACATTAAAGACACAGTGGACAATGCATCAGCAGCAAAGCAGTGAGCATAAGCCTGCACGTTATCAGCATAGAGTTGGTGCAGGAGACCACATGCAGACAACAAGGAACTAATACCAGCTGCATAGAGGACGTACAGAAAAGGGCCCAACACTGAACCCTGTGGCACACCAAAAGGGGCCGAGACCCAACATTCATCAATCAATCGTAATTTTTATAGCGCACCTTAAAGGTACCTACCCAGAGGCGCTCCCGGCCGAGATCAAGCGAAAAGAAGTCTTAAACAGTTTGTGAAATTGAGAAGAGCTTGGGAGGTGTCGTATAGTCAAGGGAAGTCCATTCCAGGATGTTGGGCCAACCACAGAGAATGAACGCCTCTGCATTGGTGCAGAGCGAGTGAAAGGAACCATTAAGTCACCATGGACAGCAGAACGCAGTGCGCGGCGGCCTATGCAAGTGGAAAGAGGGAGGCAAAGCTCACACAGATAAGAGGGTGCCCAGCCTGTTAAGCATCGTCGCACCAAAGATGCAATCCTAAATGAGATGTGCTGCGGGAAAGGAAGCCAGTGCAAGACCTCACGCATACATAGGGATACACAGTCGTACTTGGAGAACCCCCAATAAGTGTGAGCTTCATTCTCCATTGTCCTACCCCTCTGCCTCGTCGTCACATCCTCCCATCCACAGCGTGGGGCGCGGTGGTGTAGTGGTGGCGTCGTTGGGAGCACCTCTGAGTAGAGAGCTTGAAGGGGCAAGTGCACATACAAACAGCATACGGTTAGCACACTTCATCACAGCTGAGTCAATAAATAAAATAAATAAATAAAATTTCTGCCCTGATGGGACTTAAAGCTGTGCAACCTCATAGCTCAGGCTAATCAAGTACCATCATGTGTATGATGCTAGACAAGGAAGTAAATAAATGAAGTGTATAACTAAGTGAAGTAAGTAAGTATAGGCAAGTAGTGGACAAAAAACTGAACTGACCTGTCATCTTCATCATCATCATCTTCGTCATCTTCATCATCATCCTCGTCTGAATCATCTTGATTAGAGACATCTGCATAACAGATAACATAAGATGAGAAGACATAACGTACACAAAAGCATACAGAAATATATACATATATACATACTAGATGTGTTACCCATCGCTAAATTTCGGGTTTTCGCCAACCCTCCACCCCACCCCTGCTTCCCCAGAAAGCATGGGCAAGTATGACGTCATGCGTACTGTAGACTCTTTACTAAAAAGTTAGCATGAGCGATTATTGATGAAATCTGTCTTAAAACGCTAATAACTCTTGTTTTAAAGTGAATTAAAAGCTGAAAATAGTTGCGTTGACCTTATAATTTGGGTAAGAATCAATTGCACAAATTTTGGTAGGCCTAAACCGACGCTGTTTCATTTCCGAGCCTATTTTGTCAAAATCCGTACAAACAAACAAACAAACATATGGAATTTCGGAATTATAATAAAAGATTATCTGTAAATTCTTTCATTACTTCTCGTCTTGACTAAATTATTGCTCGTCACTCTGCTCTGGCCTCCCATCCAATCGCCACATTCAATTGGACAAATCCCTAAATTATATGCTGGATACATTACACAGGCTTCCTACTCAGTAAAGGCGTTACGTAACGTTCAGCACCCCACACCAACCCACGTAACGACTTGTAACATTTTCATATATTTTTGGGCTCAGCATCCAACGAAGCTACAGTCTGCTTCCTTGGGCTCTTATATTTTCTATTACACACACACACACACAAACACACACACACACACATACATACATATATATAATATATATGTTAATAGTTAATATATACATGTATGTACACAGACATGCATGAATACATAGACAGACACAAACAGACAAACAGAGGTTCTAACCAAACGCCATCTTCTCTTCGATGAGCGACTTGAAACTCAGCGCCTCTGCATTATCGGGTTCATAGAGAAGAACTAGAAATGACAACAAAGGAATCAATTAATCAATCAATCAATCAATTAATTAATTAATTAATTGTTGAGGAATTTAGAGTTCATTGTTAACATTCTGGCACGAAGATCCAGGGCATGGTAAACTCATAAGCATGATGGATGCCTTGCCAAGCAATAGGTCACATTAATAAGTAAATCATTACAGGACTTAACTCAGCGAATATATAAATATTTGATTAAATAGGTTCTTAAGGTGTGTAAAGGAACATGCTAGTGAAGATTATTCAATTGTATATTTACTGTTATCATCATCGTCGTCGTCGTCATCATCGTCATCATCATCATCATCATCATCATCGAGATTAAAATTGTGCATAATAAAAAAAATTGGAATTGAATAAAAAGTGATATAATGTCAATTACTCATTGTGCACAGCTTGAGGCCGTTGACGTAATCCTCCTTCAGAACACAGTCTAAAAACTGGAACAAAAAAAGACTGTGATCAAAACAGGAACAGCAAAACTAGAACAGCAAAACTAACGCTGAACCCTGAACGATAAAAACTGGAACAACAAAGTAAGGTCAAAACAACAATGGTAAAAACTTGGGTCAAACCGGAACGACAAAAAACGAGCATTTGTGTATTTTTTAGATACCTTTAAAACAATGTCACCAGAATTATAATTAAAATCTTACAAGAACTGAAGTTGTTATAGACCATGCTTTCTCCTAGCAGTGTTACATTCCTTAGAGGCTTAGACGAAAAGTGAACAATAATTACACACCCATTTTAAGCGATTTATTCGCGTTATATCTACATGGCGCTACAAAATCCTTTCAGCTCTATGCCAGAAGCTGAGATCTGTAACTCTGTTATTATAGAAGGAAGAAAGAAAAGATACAAAAAGAGGCAAATTAGGCGACTAATGAAGAATGAAAGATGAGGGTTTCCTTTTAAAAAAAGTCTGAGAGCCAAAATGAAAATAAGAAGAGGAAGAAAAGGAAAAGTTGGAGAGAACGAGGAGAAGGAAACAAAAAGCGTAGAAAAAGAAGAAAAGTAGAAAGAAAAAAGAAACAAAACACTGCAATGCAGGATAAAAAAGACGTCAACGCCACTGAAGACATAAGACATCATTAAACAACTGACCTACTACTGCTGCTACTACTACAACTACCCATAATACTACTACAACTACCGGTACTACTTCCACTGCTACCACTGCTACCACTACTACTGCTACTATACCAATACTAATACTATTATTATTACTACTACTACCACGACCACTACAACTACAGGTAAATGCAATCGGTAGCATTTGATCGACTCAAATACATACACTGGATGGATGGATGGATGGATGGATGGATGGATGGATGGATTGATGGATGGTGAGGCGAGGAAGATAGGGCGAATTAGAGGATATGCCCAAGCAAAGAAAAATGAGGTAGTTGTTATAAACGCCACTAAACTCACTCATTCACTTTCCAACAGAATACTGATGAAGATGATGACGATGATAAAGAAGATGACGATGAAGATGATGATGATGATGGCGATGGAGATGAATTAGCTGAACACCTGGAGGCTTTTAAAAAGATATCAGACGAAAATAAAATAAAATAAAGGAAATACTCGATACTCAATGCGCAAAGTACTCTCATCTCGCAGCCGTCCATCACTTTGTTCCTTTGGCCTGCGAAACCATGGGCCCGGTGAATGATGAAGGCATGACGTTTCTTTTATTTTTGGGGCAGAACCTCACCGCCATGTCTGGAGACGCTCGCGAGACGTCTTTCTTATTCCAGCGTCTTTCTATTTCTATCCAGCGATTTAATGCAGTGGCATTCCGCGGCTCTTTTCCTGCACTGGATTTCAACGACGACTAGGTGCCGTTCCAGATGTTTTTATTTTAGTAATAGAGTGTAAGTCCCTGAGGGATCATATGTACCTCGGGGCAATTAAAAAAATAAAAATAAATAATAATTTATTATTATTATTATTATTATTATTATTATCGCCTGGTATGCAAGAAATCGGAAGGTCGATCAAGCCGCCACTTTGCGATGAACGACAACATAATATGGAGATCGCTCAAAAGAGCGGACATCCCCAGCTCGAAAGAACCCCCAGGGCTCCTTCGCAGTGACGGTAAGAGGCCAGACAGGGCGACACTCATACCAGGGGCTGTGGGAAAGTACTTGACCTGTGACGCAACCATGCATGCATCCATTCTTGCGCCGTGTCTTACCGAAGACATGGATGATACCTGGGAGTGCAGCTGAATTGGCCGCCTCGCGTAATATGGCAAAATATGCAGAGCTCCCCGCAACCCACAACTTCGTGCCAATAGTTTAAATAGAGACATTAGGTCCAATTAATTTGTCATGTCGTGAGTTCCTTATGGAATTAGGTCGTCGCTTGACTGCCGCCACGGGCGACCCCATGGAATTTGTGTATCTGTTCCAACGTCTGTCCATCTACGATAATTATTCTTCGGATTTTTTTTTTAAAGTAATAAATAATAATATTAATATTAATATTAATAATTATACTAATAATAATAAGACTTACCTCCATCATGAGTTCATTCGGTGCTTTGATGACTTCTTCTTCAGAACTGCTCTCCTCATCATCTTCATCATCGTCATCATCATCATCGTCATCATCCATCTCTTTCGTCTCATCTTCTTTCGTCCTGTGAATAAATTTATAGTAATCTAATCAACTTCTAAACTGCTTAATCATTACTTTATCTAATACATATAATTTATATAAAAATAAATATTATATATACAATATATATATATGCACATTACCATCATTAATATAAATATGCAAATGTGTATAATTATTATATATTTAGTGAAAGTGTTCTCAGTCCCAGTTGTTCGTACCTCCATCACGCAAGGTCATGCTTTTTCTGTGGTTGGCCCAGTGATATGGAATGGCCTTCCTCTTGGGCTGTGCCTGTTCCCTAGACCACTTTTTGTAACGCATTCTATAAGCACTTGAAAACTGTTCATTTTGGCCGTGCTGGAATCAGGAGCACCTCTGAGTAGTTTTCTTTAAAAGGTGCTATATAAATACCTGAATGAACGAATGAAATGGTTTGTAGAAAGCACTGGGCAGCCACGCCACTCGCTCTGTGTTTGAAACTTGGTCTAAAGAAGCCACAAGAAATATGAAATTCAGGTCAGGTCAGCACTTGACCTTAATTTCATATTTGTTGTGGTGCTTACCTGACGACTTTTGTTGACCTTTGACCTGGTTCTTTGACCCTGTCGTCTTTCTGCCTCGTTCTGAGGACGGTCTCGTCGAAGGTCAGCGCCCTGAGAATATAAAATGTTCGCGAATAAAGGAAATCCAATTTAAAACCCCCACTTTTAATTTTCAATCTGCAGCAGAATGATTACAATTCGTACTATGAATGGATGATTTCTGAATTGTATAATATTTCGATTTTCTATGATTGTACAAGCTATAGTATGTTCTCATCCAATGTTCCCGCAGTGCGTTTGCAAGCGGTTCAATAAAGCACATACTTACTTACTTACTTACTTAGTGTGTGTTCACCATTAGCCTAAGCCACTCGCTTATAATCTTCGTAATTATTTCATACGCCGTTGAAAATTAACGCAATAATTATAGCAGTCCGTCAAACACCTCTTTTAAGGTTATTAACTGCCTTTAAATATTATTGAGGGTTATCATAACCGTGTGATGAAAAACTTCCTACCAACAGTTTATTAAAGTCAGTTGAGATAAGAAACTAAAACTTCTATCAACAGATGCAGATACTGCAGCAGGACAAAGCGTTCATTGTAAAGATTTCCAAAGGACTTTTTATTATATTATCTTGTAACAATGTGTTTAGAAAACGAAATATCTGTTCTAAAGCACTTTTGAAATCAGTCAATACGAAGTTTTAGAAATTAAACCAGTAAAAAGAAGAGAACTTTGGAAAGACATCATAAATAATGGTATCAACTCACCCATCAGGCACCCACCCACCCACCCACTCAATCAGCCACCACCCACCACAAGCAACTATCAACCAGGCATCAACTGATAGAAATCGTAAACATGAATTTACATAGCGCCAGTGCAACACTTTACGAGAAACTGCTCAGATGTGCTCCCAACCTGACACATGCACCAAACCACGATTGAAGAGAATGGTGTTCAACCGCTTGCAGGAAAGGGACAAAACAGAAAGACTAAGAAGTTAATTTATACGGAGACTAATATGTAACTTAATCGGAAAAGACGGACCGACCATAGCGAAGTTTTTATGCAGAACTGTGAATGTTCAAGCCATAGAGACAACCAGGTCACCTTGGATAATGCTGCTGCCATTGTGCTGGTGCTACTGTGCTAAGTGCTAGCACTACTGTGCTGTGATAGTGCTACTGTGTTAGTGTTAGCGCTACTGTGCTAAGTGCTAATACCACTGTGCTGTAATAGTGCTACTGTGCTAGTGCTATTGCTACTGTGCTAGTGCCACTGTGCAGTAATATATTTAGTGCTACTGTGCAAAGTGCTAATACCACTGTGCTGTAATTGTGCTACTGTGTTAGTGTTATTGCTACTGCGCTAGTGCCACTGTGCAGTAATATATTTAGTGCTACTGTGCAAAGTGCTAATACCACTGTGCTGTAATTGTGCTACTGTGTTAGTGTTATTGCTACTGTGCTAGTGCCACTGTGCAGTAATATATTTAGTGCTACTGTGCTAAGTGCTAGTGCCACTGTGCTGTAAAGATGGAGTAGCACAGTAGCGCTAGTGTTAGTGCTAGCGCTACTGTCCTAGCCAACGAGTGCTAGTGCTACATTACTGTGTTATTGATAGTGATAGATAGTGCTACTATGCTAGTGCTGCATCAGATCAAAATCCAGAAATCAGTATGCGATCATGCGTACGTTGGTTCCGTTTTCCGCTTGGCCGCTTCCAAGATGATCTGCTTCGTTGGTGTCGGGGTTCTTCGAGGTTCGGAGGAGGAGGAGGAGTTGATGCGGTTGATGGATGGGGCTTTCTTAGCCCGGTTGCCACTCGTCGGTCTAAAATAATCAATGGCAATTTCATCATTATCTTATCTTATCTTATCATTGGCAATAATTGCTCTATAAGTCGGTGGATGGTGGGTGCGCGAGTAAGCAAGTAAGGACCGGCATGACTCATTCCAGATCATTTGCCTTCATAGGAATGGACTTCTCCCTTCCATTTCACTCAGCCATTTTCTCTGGTAGTTTTTCGTCATCTTTCTCTCGTCTCAAAAACTGCATTTTCAGAAACAATTGCCGTGTGACCACCATTCATATTCGAATATGGACCTCTGCTATTCAGCGTAACACCAAATAGCTATCTGACCTGCTATTTGGCCCCGAAGTCAATAAGAAGTGAATATTCGGTACTGCACATGTAGATTATTATAGAGATATTCCAATTAAGAAAGTAAGTATAATTATTCTTTATTAAACCAGTATTAATGGAGGCAAGCCTACAAAATTATCCCACAACAAACCTATAGATATAGTCAAAAACAACCAAAATTAATTGTAGTCAACACAGCCATCATCATCGTCATTATCATTATCATTATCATCATCATCATCATCACCATCACCATCATCATCATCATCATCATCACCACCACCATCACCACTACCACCACCACCATCACCACCACCACCACCACCATCACCACCACCACCACCATCATCATCATCATCATCAGTTATTTTTAGTTATTTTTAGTTTCGACGGGTAACACACTAACCTGTCAATACTAACTGGTTTAAGTATTTCTCGAAGATAACTTTCCGACGTCAAAATCTCCAAGCAACCATTGTTCTAGATGAAGACAAAAGAACAACAGGTTTCATGAGAACAATAAGATGAGAATTCCTTCCTTATAACAATCAGTCTCAGGTGCTCATCATTATGAAGCTTCAGCGACTTCAATTTCTCAGCTTCGGCATACGTAGCATATGCGGCATGCTACAATGTTATAAATTCATATAATTACTCATGATGCCAGTCGTCTTCCTCACTATCTCATCTTCCCATTGACAGTGTACGGCCAGTGCGCTCATTCTTATAGCCGGTCGATAGGTTTGATGTTTCATAGTAACTGTTAAGGTTTTCTTGCTTTATATAGTTAGCTCAATAAAAATTGTTTGATTCACCGAGATTGATTGATTGACTGATTGATTGATTGATTTATAGGGAGAACAGTTGGAATAGAAACCTTGGGTCGAATTATCCCCCCTTGGCCGGGTTTTGAACCCTTGCCTTTTTGTTTACAGTCCAAGGGGATTATTTAGGTTGCTCTCTGCCCTGTTGTTGTGATGTATTTTGATTTTGATAGCACTCTTAGTTAGAAGACTTATCTTTGCTTACTTTCTGTGAAGATGACTCGTGACTTTGTGACTTTTGACTTTGCGACTCGTGACTCTGCGACTTTTGACTTTGTGACTTTTGACTTTGAGACTCTTGACTTGGTAAGTCGTGATTCTGGGACTGACGACTAGATGTAGAGCGTTTCTTTTCCTTCTCGCTGAAATTTCAAAAATGGTTTTTTCAACGACAAAAACATCTGAAATTAAAATATACGTCAACGAGAAAATTATTTGATGATAAAATAGAACTAGATGAAATTTTCAATGAGAAAATTATTTCGTATTAAAATAAAATTCAAATAATTTTAACAGCAAATTATTGTAAATGCTAGTTAAACTAAAGTAAATTTAAATGAGACAAATATGGCTAAGAAATCAAGTTCAAAGCTCTATAGAAATGTTATTAGTTTTTAAAACTAACCTACCAGTGCTCAATAAATTAAAAAAGATACTAACAAAACTGGTACCCAAAACACCAGTACTCACAAAAGCGGTAGGCCTACTTACAAGAATGCCACTTACAAAAAAGGAAATCTAAAAAGTTTGCCATGTTTGCGTTAATCTTTTTAAAAAATCAGTAGCAGAGTAAGATCTAATGATTTTTTTGGTTTAATCTGAGCAACTTACTGGGCTTCACCATTTCTTTTGCAGTCGCCCTGCGACTTCGACGCTGGTTTCGCAGATAAATTTCGAGAACTAGGTCGTGAGGTTGCCATGCGAAGATTTCGAGAAGGACTGTAAATTAATTCAATCCATAATAATTGTACATGTACGCATAGGCAAAATGTAAATTTCATTGGGGGTGGAAAAGCTTTAATATTAGAGTAAATTGGAGATGGGAACTCGCTCGTTAATAATAAATGAATTCGATTTCATACCAAACGGAAGTTTCATATTTCAATGAATTGATCGGATGAAATCCTTCAACATCGCTGCCCGTTTGAAAGGAAGGCACGCCATTTGGTTCAACGTGTACGGACCGTGCTAGCCAGAGATTCAAATCACGAGGGCCCTGCCGAGTCGCAGGAGAGCTTCCTGAGCGTGGTAAAAAGAATATCTGGTTGATGGGTTATTGCCGTAAGAAACACGAAGAAACTGAGCATCAAATATATTTACTATTAGTTGAATTGGTAATTTAAACACTTTATTCGCTTTATTCACTTATGCATGCAAGGCGTCCATAGAAACAGACTTGACCAATAGAATAATCTCGATTAATGCCTTGTTATTAACAAGTACCTGTAATAGCAACTATAAAAAATAGATGCAGATACGAATCAATCGGTTTTTATTATTTTAATTTTTTGCATGTAACTGTCTTTTAAAAGTTAAACTATAAATGATTATCGCATTAGCAGCGATTTTAATTTACATTTGAAGAACAAAGAGATCAGAAGCAAACAGCTATTGCGAGGTGTGTAGTGTAGGATCATGGGTACTTTGGGAGAGCACGAACAAGGTGCATTTTAGAACAGAAATTAATACTAAATATAACAATAATTGCGAAATCGCAGTATAAACAAAATAAAATAATTACTTAACTATCATGAAATGACTTGACAATATGCTCGAGAATAATAGAAATCTTAATTTAATTAGGGGGGGGTCCGTAGCTCAGTGGAGAGAGCGTTGGCCGATAAACTGAGAGTCATTATCGCGACCCGGGTTCAAGCCTCGCTCAGGGCAAAAAAAAATTATTTGAATTTTCTGTTAGCTGCCAGTGGCGCTTTCTGTTGTGTTGTTTGCCTCGGGTCTGTTGAAAAGTAAGTTAGCCCCTCCCACTCCTGGCTTGGCCGATCAGGAGCGTTCCAACACTTAGGCCATTAGTGTTAAGTTACCGAACCTGTTGTAGCCGACCTGCGTGTCGTGCGAAGCTGGCCGTATTTCGTATAATTTGTACCTGTAATCGTTCTGCGGTGTGTCAGATTGAATTTGAATAAACGAATATTTAAAAAAAATTGCACTAATCGCCCCCCCCCCCATGGTTCCCGAAAAATAAAAAGATCAAATCAATGAGTTGTGCCATCACAAAGGAAAGATGCAGAAGTCTTGAATTTTAGAGCATTCGTTTAGTAAGTTTAAGCATTTCTCTTTCCTAGAAAGGTTTTTTCATCAGATTTTTCATTCTCATTTACTCTAGGCCTACTTGCCAGTGTCTGTGTCAACTATAGGCCTACAATTTCAACGTGACGCGTCATGGTCATGGCTGTCATTTAGCAGAGTGATGAAATTAAATGCGAAGAAGATTATTGAAAAACTCCAAATAATTTTTGGCATATCATAAGGCAGGTCACGAGTAAAATCGACAGATTATAATATTATTATCTGCTGCGAGCTATGGTAGCGCCGCCACTAGGCTACTATCACAGTATATTAATAACTTGCTTATTTGTGACTTAAAGTCGTGTTTGTGACTATAAGTAGTAGTGACTAGTGAGGTTCTCAACTTTGTAATGGAGCGTCGTAATAAATGTTATCAACCTGAAATAGAATAAATGACTTTTTAGTATAAACGGTATTAAACGGTTCTTTTTTTATAGTGCTATAGAAATTCATGCGGAAGTAGCTACCGGCTGTCTTCTGGATGCTTTTATGTACGGTAAAAGTTGTTGTTTTTGCCAATAAAAACCTTTTTTAATTCGAGGAGAGCAGTCTTGTGTGCGGATCTAGTTTACATGAGCATGCCCACGGTGTTTATATAAATGATAAAAAATAATTATTGGACATTTCATATAGGTCGTGACCTCTGCACTAGTTGCGAGGGCCGTCCGTAATGGTTGCAGCCCGAATCCACAAAAACCCAATCCTCAAAACAAATTTCGGTCGGATCCCCCCTAGATCGATTTTCAGTGAGTGATGCACACGCAGCCTAATGATTTTGTCAGCAACACTAACGTAAAACTGTTTTCGGGAAATTGGGCTTTTTGTGCATTTTCCACGTTTTTGGTGTCTAGTTCCGAAAGAGTATGGCTTCACATTACTATGCATGTTTGTTAAATGCTATTAATTTTTCTGTTTCTTAGGGGCTGTGAAGTAGGCATTCAGCGAGATGCCTTCGGAAATGTTCTGGGAGACGCTGGCGATCGGTGTTGACGTAGTCGTCGCTTACTTCTTCTACAAAGTCTATCGAGAGAAAGAAGATGTGGCCAACGTCATTGATGTAAGCAATTTCCAGCTGTGTTGTATCAAACTCTTGGGAGCTTTTATTGTATTGTGTTGAAGCATGTACAAAGCGCCTCTGCCCTCTAGTGGAGTGAACTGTTCAGAAGTCCTCCCAGTGTGCAAGGTACGCGAGATGAAGAAGGTTTTGAGAGAAGGCAGAAGAGAGATTCTGCCAGACAGAATTGTTGAGTGAACAGAATGAGGAAGTGCATTCAAAAGAGATTGACCGATTGAAGCAAATGATCGACAGTTCGTTGACATTGAACAATGCTCAGTTAGTTCTAGTGATGAACTCTATTAATTTATGTAGCTCCTGAACTCTAGTAATTTATGTAGCTCCTGAACTCTCGTAATTTATGTAGCTCCTGAACTCTAGTAATTTATGTAGCTCCTGAACTCTCGTAATTTATGTAGCTCCTGAACTCTCGTAATTTATGTAGCTCCTGAACTCTCGTAATTTATGTAGCTCCTGAACTCTCGTAATTTATGTAGCTCCTGAACTCTAGTAATTTATGTAGCTCCTGAACTCTCGTAATTTATGTAGCTCCTGAACTCTGGTAATTTATGTAGCTCATGAACTCTAGTAATTTATGTAGTTCCTGTTCTCGATCGCTACGGGTCGTTGTTCAAATCTCAGTTGTGAAGGGCCGAAAAATATCTCTAGATCAGTGGTGCGCCAGATCCCAGTGAGCGATGAATTAGTTTGCTTGCTCTATGCTGTCGGTCCATGGGAAGATCGAAGGGCGAAGGAGAGGACTGGCCGCTTCATGCCTGATGGTTTCGTCTCTTTTCTTCCCCCTCCTTCACTTAACTAGCAAACCATTTACCTCACATAACTTTGGGTGGGCCCGGTGGCCATTGGTTAGCACTTAGAACACTGGCTTGGAGATCTGCGGACTCAAGTTCGATTTCTGAGCCTCCCCCGCGCCCCCTCCGTAAGCCCGTAAGATAGACGTGCTTTGTAGTCTGCTATTTGCGCCTTTGTGTTGCAGGCTGTCTGTTCTGCTAGTAGTTAAGATTTGTGATTTGTGTTTTCTTCTGAATTGTTTCAACTGTATGCTGTAACCGGTTGCGGTCTGTCAACCGGATTGTTTCAGTAAAGAAAATAATATTTCTCTTCTTATTTTTATGATTATTATTATTTTTTATTTTTTTTACCCGAGGTAGTTCTAATTATTATTATGCAAAATGGTTTTATTTTAAGGATTGAGGTTATGATAAATTAAAACAAATCTTTTGGTTGATAATCTTGTAAAATAGCGAATTGCTATGCATAGATTATTATTATTATTATTATTATTATTATTATTATTATTATTATTATTTATAATATTTTTATAGTTATTATTATTATTATTATTAAAGTTATTATTATAACATGAACCATTTCTCCCACAGAAAGCTGTCACCTATTCTGTTGGCGATGATCTGAAAGCCGCTTTGGATGCGTCACCAAACCACAGCATCCCGTACGCGTGTGTGGAGGGTGTCACGGAGGCGATCGGTGTTCTGACGACCCCGCTGAAAAGTCACTTCACTGATGAAGTCGGGGTCGCAAGGCACGAGATGTTTGTGGAGCACAAGTCAAAGCGAACCCAAGGATTCTGGTTTGTGATATTGTCATTCCACGGGCATATCTATTCATTCGTTCATTCATTCCATATTTATTCATTCATTCGTTCATTCATTCCTTCGTTCATTCATTCCATATGTATTCATTCATTCGTTCATTCATTCATTCGTTCATTATGGAGATTTATATAGCACAGCTTCAAGGTTACTACTCAGGAGCGCTCCTGACCCTACCTCGGCTGAAAAGCACTGTTTTAAGGCTGCGATAAAACATGTCATGAACAAACTTTAGGTATAAGGCTTATAGACCGTGGAAACCCATTCCATACCATGCGGCCAGTGGCAGAGAGAGCATGGTGCTGTCTGAGAGCAGTATATGCTCGTGGAATGAGTAGTTGCGACAGGTGTTTTAGGTTCAAATCTTCAACTAAATCATATCCGATTTTTTAATAGCTCATTTTGTATATTGGAGACCGACTGTTTTTTTGGCTTGTTATTGTTGGTTAGTAAGTAACTAACTCGGAATATCCTTTAATGAACCAGTTGCTAACTGAATTATTAAAATAAATTTGTTAATTTACAATATATTCATTGATATATTGCAAATAAAACAAATAGACAGATAATAACATTAACTCTCTCGCTCTCAGTTTGATCTTGCTTTGAAGTATAAAAAATACAATAAAGAGCAATAAAAAAATACAGTAAGAGTAATTCAATTCAAAACAATGCAAAAGAATAAAGAAATTTTTAAAAATTCATACAAAATAATCAACTGAAAACAATACTGCAAAAAACTATAAATAAAAACTGCAAGAAAATAACACTATGCCAATCAATACAAAATAAAACAATACAAAACAATTTTAAAGAAAACAATTGAATACAATACAAATTTGTTTGTTTTCTTCAGGAGCGACGTGCGTCGCGTCATCAAGGACGTCGCCAACGTCCGTCCGTTCTGCATCGTCGACCCCAACTCATCCCACTCCCTCCGTCGACTCAAGATCGAGGTCACCGATCCGCTCTCGGCCGACTACTTCCTCGACTTCCTTCCAGTGACGTACGACCGCTTCGACGAAACCCAGGAGGGATTTCTCTCCCGTACCCTCGACCGACTTTTCGGGGAGCACACGAAGGGCTACCAGGAGACGGAGCGTATGCTTGGCCTCGGTGTCCCCATCATCGGCCTCGGAATGATCGGCCTCGACGGGAAGCGGATCGTGCTTAGGCCGCCCGACGGGGACCAGCGGTACATCGTTACCACGCTGAGCAGACCGGAGATTGTGCGTTCGATTCGATCGGACGTTCGATCGTACCGCGTTTGTTTTTGGGTGGCTGCGACGATCGGGGCGGGGATCGTGGGGTATGTGTTGTTTAAGTTCTTTCGACGGCGCGTGGCGATCGTGCGGAACCGGAGATGGTTGGAGGAGCTGCGGTCGGTCGTGCGGGGAAGCGGGGTCGATGATGGGGAGACGGGTAACCAGTGCGTTGTTTGTTTGGGGAGCGCTCGTGAGGTTGTTGTTTTGAACTGTGGACATGTGTGTCTGTGCTCGGAGTGTGCGATTGCGTTGCCCGATCCGAAGATCTGTCCGATCTGTCGGTGCGAGATCGAGAGATTCGTTCCGATCTACATATCGTGATATTGTTGTGACCGGTTGAACACTATAGCAATTGTTGTCTTTTCGAATAGGCGGTAGGAGAATTGTGCGAAAAATTACTGGATGTAACTGTGAGGTTTCTAAGAAATACTGTTGGGTGTTGAGACCTCCAGCCCCCCTCCTTCATTCGAAACCCTGGTGCTGGGTCATACTAGTCGACATTTGCAGATGGGGTTTACACTCCTAGATCCCCTGGCAGTTCTCACTCTGGTATGCTGTTTTTGCAGAGATGAGCTGCTTTACAGCGTCCTTCTGATGCTGTCGGGTCCTGCAGAGGTACTGCTCTCTTCGTCCACACTCTGTCATCATTTTTGCTGACGTTCTTAATTGGACAATCTCGGTTTATCTATGCTGCTTTTGTGTGAACTTCGAAGAACTGTTTTTAATGCCAGGTCAGAGAAGAAAATGGATGCACACGGTGCACACCCTGACATGCGCACACAGAGATTGATAGAACATGGATATGCATACACTCTCAAATGTCTCTTGTTTTTTTCTTTGTTTGTTATTGAGTTTTTATATAGCGCCCATTCAAGGTGTGATCTGAGCAGAAGTGCTCCCAGTCCACCCTCAGTCAAATAAGATCGTTTTCAAATTAAAAATTAACACAGCGGTGTGACCTCTAGGCACAAGGCGAAGCTTTTTAGGGAGCCCATTCCAGGTTTTGGGGGTCAGCTACTGAGAAAGAGCGCCGCTGCATTATTGTAGTCCGTGAGCGAGGGGCCAAGTGCTCGGCTTGATTAGCTGATCGAATGTTAGATTGCCTCTGGACATCAGAGCTCCTTCATTTACATGGGAGCTAGATCCTTCATGCAGCGCCAGACTAATGCAGAAACCCTATAGGTGATTCGCTGCGGAATTGAAATCCATTGGGGTACATTCTGCATGTACTCCGTGACCTGTCCAAATTTAGGGATATAACCCTGCCTTGCACAGAACCCGGTCAAGACATTACATGTAAACATGCCATAACTATTAGAACAGTTCTGTTAAAATGCTTAGAAAATAAATGATAAAATTAAAAAAGTACTGATAATATATACTAAAATATATTATTTATGTTTCATAAGCCTTGTTTTTGTGGTATACTAATGGTCTGGTTAATGGTATACTTACTTATTCATCATTCGTCGCCTACTCCACCAATGGGAGCATTGCACAATGAGTTGATTAAATTTCTCCAACATGTCCGATCTTCAGCCACAATGATGGTCATGCCTAGATCTAAGCCAAGCCAAGTCTTCATCTAACATCCTTAGCCAGTTAGTTCTAGGTCTTTCTTCTTGCTACGATAATGTTTCCCTAATTCTTATTGGTGTAGTTAAAATGGTTGATTACATAATTGACTTTAGATACTTTTTGAACCATTGTCTCCTAGTAGCCATACACGACATCGTCAATTCATTATATTAGTTGGTGTCCCTAGACAGCGGGATTATTTTATCCCTTTAGGGCCCCCTTTTTGTAACCATTGTTCAAGATGTGTAAACCTGTTATACTTCGGTTGCAAATAAAACATTTGATTGATTGATTGATTGACTTGGTTTTGATTAGTTTGCAGATAATAAATAACATTTATTGATGTTCGTGGAGGAATGGAGAGAACAGGGTTGTGCAGTTCTAAAATTGGTTCAAAGAAGCTCGTATATAAGCTTACAGTCTCGCGTACGAACACACAAGAACACGATGAGATAGGAATATTCATTAATTCACCATTTGCTATCTTACTTTTCTCTCCCGCTGCATTGATTTGATGCTTGTTGAAACCAAATGGGGTGGGCCACGTCCTATGCACTTTTGAAA